>OZ038500.1:32650268-32683604 GCA_964036315.1 Acanthosepion esculentum | reverse complement strand
AGAGGATATCGTGTTAGGTCAGATCGACATTCGGAGAATTAGCGATAGGAAAAAGAACTAAGATAAATGGATATTTCCTATCAAGTTTCTATTACCCTTCAACCAACATAGGCTGAAAGTTGCTTTTATCACACTCCTGTAATGTGAGAAGATGAAGCAAATCATTATAATCCAGTTCTGCTGCGGGATGTAGCTTGTTATCATGAATTATAGCAAAGATTTTGGATGTTTGTATACTTAGAATGTGCGGATAAAGATATATGCATCGTCTATATCTATAAAAAAAGTAGATATCTGTGTGTGTGTGTGTGTGTGTGTGTGTGTGTGTGTGTGTGTGTGTGTGTGTGTGTGTGTGTGTGTGTACCTGTGTGTGTGTATGTTATTTATGCACGAACACATTTCTCGACCGATGTCAATGAAATTGTACACACATATTGCAAATTTACCAACTTACCAATTAACTAACTTTTCAATCTCTAGCACCCTCAGTTTGGGCAGAAAAATCGGTAGATTCCCTGCGACATTGGCTTCATATAAAAAAATTGCAAAAAAGTGAAAAAATTGGGTTTTTCGCGCTACTTAAATCAAAAACTTGAATAAATTCCTAATTTTTTATCCGAAGATAGTGTTGTTTTAGTCCTGGCCACTTCCCCGCGTATAACGAAAAAGCACGAAAAACTGTTCAAAAAGTCCCTTGTTTTTCATTTGATTCTTTCCAAATCTGCCATGTATATTACATATGACGCATGAATTGTCTTGTGTGAATGTTTGGTTTAGATTATTTCAGTTAAGCGGACTAAAGCTGCAAGAAACTAAGTCCAAAATAGGCTTTTGCCATTTAGCAAATAGTTTCTTCATATAATTCCATACTAAACTGGTATTCAAACAAACTTTGATGCAAAGATTGTTTGAGAAGGATTATTGAAGCGTTAAAAAGGAAAAAAATCCCGAAGAACCCCTCATTAACTGCAGCTTTTCAGTAAACGTGCGAACAAGGAGGGGCGCGTTCATGCGTTTGCACTTGCAGCTGAATCAAGCTCTGACGCTTCATCCCTGTTTTTGTTTGATTATTAGATTTGTGAACAATGCCATAGTATTTGAAAATTATTACGTCCATAGGAACATTACAGAATATCTAAAGCAGTGAAACAATTTAACCCCAAGCAACGACCACACAAGAAGGTTTTATCGATGGAAATATTTATTAAGAACAAACACTTGCGAAGGACATACCGTAAAATGATGAGGGGGAAGTAGCTTAGCATATCAACGGATGATGCATATCAGCAGGTACGTAGACAGCCATTTCTAGACAGGGGTGCAGGCATACAGGGGTGCGGTTATACAATTGCAGCCATGTCAACCCGGGCAACGGCGGGTACCTCGGCTCTCTCTCTCTCTCTCTCTCTCTCTCTCTCTCTCTCTCTATATATATATATATATATATATATATATATATATATATATATAATATGAAGAAATATAGTTATGGTCCAGGTCCTTGTACCACGGTGATGGTTCAAGGTAGAACCAATGAAGAATAACTCGAACGCAGGTATGGATTAACAAAGATATATATTATAAATAGAATATATGTACAAAAGAGTAGAAGTGTTAGTAATACAATCAGGTTAGGTTAGAGAGAACTATGTTGTCTCGAAGTATCACTATTCCAATGTCTTACAGTAATCGTCTGACGCGACTCTGTCTATGACTGACTCAGAACACTGACTCTCTCTGTCTGTCTCACTCTCTGCTGCTTCCTCTTGAGGCGCAGTATTTATGAGGTATAGATTAGTTCATTACTATTATGGGTAGGTTCCCATAACAATTTATGGGATAATGTGCTCAATATCAGAGATAGAGCGTCTGTAAATATAAATGTTAACATAGAAGTCAACACTTAGAGCCGACAGTCTGTTTCATGTTAGACGCAATCGTCAGGCCACGAGTGCTGTTATTTTTCTCGGCTATTTATATATACGGGTCAGTGGTGCATTGTGGGTAGTCTATTTTGGCGGTTATTTTACCTGAAGTCGTTTATTTGTTTATTTATTTATTTAGGTTAAATTATTTTGCTTGTTTTTATTTTTTATTTTATTTTTTATTTTTATTTCTTATCTTATATATTTATTTTTTTATTTTTATTAGTCGGTGTTTTTATTACCGTAATAAAAAAATTGTTTATATCGCTTATTTAATAGTTTTGTTTTGGGAGGATAATTAAAGCTATTTACTCACTTTTGTGGTTGATTGTTGTAGTTTATTCTAACTATGATTTTGGCGGGAACAGTTTTTAATTTGTTTATTACTTCATGTATTTATTTGGATTGATTATCTTTATTTGTTTTTTACTTTATCGGGATCGGTTTGTTAGTTTATTTATTTGGATGAATTTCGATTAATTTATTTTACTTGTTTTTTATTATTTATTTATTTATTTATATTTTTATTTACTCTTTTCGTTTTTCGATTTTTAAGTAACGTAGTATTTATTTTTCTTTTATCGTTATATAACAGTTATAGCTATTTTTTCGTCCGATTTTTGGTTTGATTTTTATAGTCTAACTAATATTTTGGTCATAATGGTTTGTTAATTTCTTATTTATTTGGGTTCATTGATTTTGTTTTTTTATTTTTTATTTATTTATATTATTTCGTCTATTCTAACGGGTGTGATTTGGTAATTTGTTTGGGTTAATTTATTTTGCTTATTTTATTGTCAGTTTTGTTTATTATATATATATATATATATATATATATATATAATAATAATAATAATAATAATAATAAACAATAATGACAATGAATTAAGCAAAATAAATGAAGATATATGAAGAAATATAGTCTTAAGATGTGGTATATTTATGTGATAAAGTACTCAATATCAGAGATAGATCGTGTGTAAATATAAAAGTGAACAATGAAGTCAACACTTAGAGGCGACAGTCTGTTTCATGCTAGATGCAATCGTCAGGCCACGAGTGCTGTTATTTTTCTCGGCTATTTATATATACGGGGATATTTTTCTCGGCTATTTATATATACCGGAACTCGTTTATTTGTTTATTTATTTATTTGGGTTAAATTATTTTGCTTGTTTTTATTTATTTTTATTTTTTATTTTTTTATTTCTTATCTTATATATGTTTATTTATTATTTATTTTTATTTTGATCGGTGTTTTTATTAACGTAGTAAAAATGTGTTTATATAGCTTATTTAATAGTTTCAATTTTGGGGTTGATTGTTGTAGTTTGTTCTAACTATTATTTTGGCGGGAACAGTTTTTAATTTGGATTGATTATCTTTATTTGTTTTTTCTAACAGATAGTTTATCGGTATCGGTGTTAGTTTATTTACATATTTGGATGTATTTAGATCAATTTATTTTACTTGTTATTCATTTTGAAAAGAGAAAATATACAGTGTACCAAATAAATAATAACAAGTAAAATAAATTGATCTAAATACATCCAAATATATAAATAAACTAACAACCGATACCGATAAATTAGCCGTTTAGAAAAAACAAATACAGATAATCAATCCAAATAAATACATGAAGTAATAAAAAAATTAAAAACTGTTGCCGCCAAAATAATAGTTAGAACAAACTACAACAATCAACCCCAAAATTGAACAAATAGCTTTAATTATCTCCCCAAAGAAAAACAAAACTATTAAATAAGCTATATAAACACATTTTTACTACGTTAATAAGAACACCGATCAAAATAGAAATAAAAAATAAATAAAAACAAGCCAAATAATTTAACCCAAATAAATAAATAATCAAATAAACGAGTTCCGGTAAAATAACCGCCAAAATAGACTACCCACAATGCACCACTGACCCGTATATATAAATAGCCGAGAAAAATAACAGCACTCGTGGCCTGATGATTGCATTTAGCATGAAACAGACTGTCGCCTCTAAGTGTTGACTTCTATGTTCACTTATATATATATATATATATATATATATATATATATATATATATATATATATATATATTATGATTTATATCCTTATAGATAAGAATCATTCTTTTGAAAATGTTCTATTGAAAAGAACGTACAACGAACATCTGTTATGACTTTCCTCTTGGTATTAAATAGTCATTTGGTTAATTACAAAAAAAATAGCTTTACAATTCAGTTGCAATGAGTGTCAGGTGTCAGTCTAAAAAACCTCTAGGATTTCTTTGTATTCGAGCTATATACCTGTAGATACTTTTGACATTTTCAGAAGAATTTTCGACGTAACCATTTTTTTCACAACTTTTACCTATCTTCTTTATAGTATATGTCACGATTTTTATTATAGTCACCTTTGGAAAACTATTTACTTTTTCAAACCTTTTCTTCCACACCAATTTCCAGTTTTTTTCTTACTTGTTTTTCTTGCGTTTTTATATTTCAGAATTGTCTATTCTCGTTCTAATTTCTTCTTTCCCCGCTTTTTTTCATGTTCTTTCCTCGTCTTGTTCATTACTTCTCCGTTTCCCTTATTTCCAAACCTTTCCTTATATTTCCCGTTCTGCCCATCCTTTTCTACGCCAACCAGCTTCATCTCCCTTTCCTAGGTTTTCTTATTCGTTGTCTTCATCCCATTGTTCCGAGTATCAACAGATGCAAACATTTTCTTGTTGAGATTAATAAAACTGATTTAACATGCTTTAATTTAATGTACGCAGACTGACGTCTTATGGCAGCCATGGAAATTAATTCTTGTCTCCAATACAAAATCAATAATACTTGTTACCATAGGGGCAAGAAGAAATATTCGGTTTTCAAATTCAGCTAGGCTTACAGCCATATCACGTTTAAACACTGGTTCTCGTACGGTCACCGAAGTGAAGAAACGTTGACACTCTTAATACCTAGATGAGTAACCGCTTGGGAATACCAGGTGCTTTAAACTTCGATGTGCGGGTGGTGTAGTGATTAATGGCTCGGAATTGGAAATCGGACAGTCGAGTCCAATTCCACTGGGGCTCGTTAAATTCACTTACTTACGTTATGAATCCACATCGTCTCCTCCCATCGATGTCTCAATTATTAGGACCTGTATCAGTAACTCATTATTATCTCCAAAGAATTCTTACAATCTAAATATATTGTTGGGCTTTAAATAGCCTGCAAAAGGTTGATAAGCAGTAAAAACAAATCAATCAGTCAAATTCAGATAACTTACTTATATAATATTGGTAAATCTCTTCTTCTAAATTAAAATTTATACATAATATGCACAAATATATATCTAATTTTAGCGTAGATGTTAATGTTACACAATAGATGATCACGAATGGATGAAGTTACATTAATACGACTGTAGATGTCAATTAAATCAATAAGCCGGAGCAAATGAATTGAAATTAGAACATTTCGCTGTATTATGCCCGATCTATATACGTCAATTATTATAAAGAGAGGAATTATTGTTGAAATATAAATAGTGTTTTTAAAGTTTTTTTCATCATTAGCCTAGGTAATACTTGATGGACATACGTCCATTAGTGAAGGGTTTCAAATTATAATTTTAATATGAATAAACACACGTGCATTTGTAATTGGTAGGGATAATACTAAGGAGGAAATTAAACCAAAAAGAGTCCAATGTAAGTTACACATCAAAATGATGATAAATCAAGAAAAAAACATGAAAAATCCACCTCGGTTATAATTTATTTCATGAATATTTTTCAAATCTCTTCAAACCAAAAAAATTTTTAGAAATGGAACCAATCCATCCATCCATCCATCCATATATATATATATATATATATATATATATATATATATATATATATATATATATATATATATATATATATATGCTCAAGTTGCCAAGAAGCAATGGACAAATTGAACATTGTGGCCTAGTTCGTTGATAATATTGTTAAGACCTGACTTTTTCTTTTTCTTAACAATATTAACTATGAAATAGGCCACAATGTGCTAACCGTATTCGGAAAATAAAACATCTCTATAACACACTAAGAACATACGCATAACGCACACACTAAAAGTATAGCCGAAAGCGCTCGGAATTATAAAACATTTGAAAAGTTTCTGTGTCCAAATAAGAAAGCTCTTGTTCGAACACAAGAAAAATTAAAGGAAAAGCTTAACCGTAGCACCGTTTCTGTCGTTTTTAATGAAACATGCATAAATAAAGGATTGCTGCTTAAATACGCAACATATATCTATCTAAGTATATATATATATATATATATATATATATATATATAACGAATGGATTTTCATATCTGATCTAGCAGCGAAATCGATAATAGAATTTCTCGAGCATCATCTCGAAGGTATTCAAAAAGTAAGTTCATTAACATATTCTTTATTCTTTCTTTTCTGTCTTATTTTTTGCCTTTATCCGTTCTTGTTTATATTTTCCTATTTAATTTTTCTTTCTTCTCACATTTGTGTCTCCTCTCCTCAAACATTTTTATTCTGTCTTTTTTTTCTCTCCTTAGAAGTTTTGTTCTTTCGTTCTCTTACTTGATTCTATCTCCGTTAATTCTTTTTTTCTTGTTCCTTTCGGTCTATCATTCTTTATTACGATATATCTATCCTTAAAAAGTCTTCAATCAATAACTACCTACTGACCTACGTACAAATATTACCGTCTAATGTAGTGTGTTCATATGTTGCTGCTAGCAGTCGAGAACCAAATTTAAGAAGTCAGAGTTTCAATTCTTGATTTAATAAAAGGCGAATACACAATGCACAAAAATGTGCCCGTGTACATTCACAAGAAGTAGTTTCATGAGCAGACTTGTACAATCAAGAGCCATCCATCAAGTTTAATCTCAGATTGTTCAAGTGTCTTTTCTATTGATTCAAGTTTGTTTTCTGCCATTTTGATAATTACTCTATAGAGACACGCGTACGTCGATGTCCTTATTTACTGGCACATTCCTTTGAAATTTAGTATGAAAATATAGATGTTGATGAGTTGAATAACATATTTAAGAATTAACAAATGTTCAAAAGGATCAGAATTATTTTATTGCATAAATAATACAAACAAATCTTCATAAATCTGAGATCATTACCCTGTCCATACTTTTAAAGGTAAACAATAAAGCTTTCTGCCTCGATGTACCATGTCCCTGACATGCCTTTTTAACTGTATCGGCAAAACCCGCAAAGATTTCTTGGTCTTAAATAGGCAGTCATATCTCTCAACAATTTTATGTCTTTTGCCGCTCTTAATAAATGTTGTCTTTTTGTTATCTCTTCTAAAAGCTGTTCCGTCATTCATTTACACAGGTTCACTACGTAGGATATGCGTTGTTTCCCTAGGTCTCTCTTGTCTTCAATCATTCGTATGAGTATCAAATTTTCCAAGTCGTCTGTTTTCATTATGTACCCTAGAAATCTCAACCGTCTCTTCCTGAAGAAGTGTCCTTTTCGTTTCCATTTTATCTAAAAATTCGTCGTTGCTCACATATTCGGCGCATGGTATTCTAGGCATCCTTCTGTAGAACAAGCTTTCTGTCATTTTAAGTCTCTTTTTCATATATAAGGAGATCGCCCAGCATTCTGTAGAGGAAGGATATTACATAACTGTTTAGTACTCTTTTCTTCGTTTCTATTATTTGAATGAAAAAATAATAGCTGCTTTAAATAATCCCGTATATATATATATATATATATATAAGAAAAAGTGAAATTTTTAGTGAAGTCTGTACCAAAATTTTGAAAAAAAAATTAATGTTTTTATATATTTATATATAATATTTATAATACATATAGGCTTACAGAGAATTTTAAAATTAAAATTGTTTTACTTACATGTGAGTTCCAGAAAGTTTTTAAATGTTTATTAGGTGACCACGTGCAGGCGCTTATACTTCCGAAAACTAAATCGAAACCTGTTAAAGTAAAACCATGTTTCTGAAAGCCCACATGTAAGTAAAACAATGTTATTCTCTGTAAGCATACATGTATTGTAAATATTACATATACAAACATATAGAACATATTACATATAAAACATTAGGTGTTCATTCATTTTTTATTTTGTCTAACAATCTCTCTCTCTCTCTCTCTCTCTCTCTCTATCTATATATATATATATAATTTTTACGTACCACCTCTTTTACTGTTATGGTAGTAAGAGGAGGCACTGTAACATAATAATATAAAATCACGAATTCTTTTACCAGTGGTCCTTTCCTGATTGATAAAAAACGGCTGAGTTAAATGAAATCAATTAACGAACAAACACGGTAGGTGACAAATAACAAAAGGCAAAGATATAGGGATAACAAATAACCATTTTATTACTAAAATATACGAATGGGGATTAAATATATTGGGGTATATTAAGAAATGAAAGATGGGGCAAACAAAACATTGAGACAAAAATAAAATTTACGGGACGAAACTATGGGGGGTGAACTTATCTTTTCAGAAAGGTAAATATTGACAAACGACCAAGTGCCAAAATTGCATGAAATTGCAAATGACAAAAAGGCAAAATGTGCAAAGATAAAACAGGCAATAGTAACAAAGGACTTATCTGTTATTTGAAAAAAAGTCTTTCTTTTTCTTTTTCTCTTCCTTTTTCTTTTTCTCTTCCTTTTCTTTTAATGTCTCTTATATATTTCTCTTTTCTTTTATATTTCTTTTTCTCTTTTCTCTTTTCTCTTCTCCTTGCTGGATAGAAAGATTATCTGGGAAATGGACATCTTTTTGGTTTCCTTTCTTTTTCTTTTCATCTTGTCCAGGGGTTGAGTGAAGAATAAGTTGAATCTTTCTTTTCCTTGGCTCTCAGAATAATGTATCTTTCTTTATTTCGTTGTATATACTTCTTTTAGCATGCCGGAGTTTGATTTTTTTTACTCAACATTTTATTGAATCTTATTCAGCCCAGAAACATTTATAGATTTCTATCAATTTCGCACATCCAAATTTATAGCAGATCAAGTTTAGCCGGTCGGCCATTCAAATTGAATTCTGAAGAGGGAGTGACTTGCTGGCGGTCTTTATTTTCGGGCCTCGATATTGGCATGTGACCCATGACTTTCAAATATGTGCTGGCGAAAAGATGTCATTGACCCATTTTCTTTTTCTGCCGTATTTCAGAGAGTTCAAGGTTGCTTTAATGTCTGGATAGTATCCGGTCAAATTATCACGTTATCACGTGACCAAGAAGGAGATAGTGTACTTTTCATAGAATATGTAATCTTTGCTCAGATGCAGGCAAGTTTGATCAAGAAGTGTTAACTGTCAATTTCACTTTTTAAATTTTCACTCTTTCTGAAAGTACTGGCTTCAGAGATTTTAGAATGAATTTAGATGAGGATTCGTAACAATATATATATGTGTGTGTGTGTGTGCGTGATTTTGATTTTTTTAGATTAGATTTAGTTACTATTGAATCCCAAGGAATACACTAGTTGCAGACGTAGGCATTAGGTATTATCTTAGCACGCTTAGTTATTAAAACACTTGGTTCATAGTTCTTTGACTTATTTTTCACATGCTGTTCATTTGTTCAATATTGTGCCAATTCTATTCATATAATAATCCATTTTATGTTTTTATTCATTTAACCCTTTAACTTCATAATTTGTTTTATTCAGAATTGTACACCTGCATATATAAATAAATTCAACGTTCTATGCCTTGTCACTAATGTTTTAATTTTCATATCCGAGTTTTCATATGTCACTTTTCTATTTTTCATATTTCGCATTTCTATTTTTCATTTCTGTGATAAAGTAGAAAATAGAATTATAAGCACGAACATTGTATTCATTCCTTAGATTTCATATGCAGGATTTAGTTTAGATTTAAAATCAATCAGTCTTACGTATATGTCTATCATTTCTTTCTGTTCTACAGAAACATTGTCGTATATTTCGAAGTGTTTCAATCGGTCCTTTGAACATCTGATTTAGGATTTGCCTTCTACTACAGTAAATTCTGCTGACATGCCTTTTTAACTGTATCGGCAAAACTCGCAAAGATTTCTTGGTTTTAAATTATCTATAAACAGAGGTTTAGTTATTTCTCAGATAATTTGGCAAATCTGTTTTCGCTCTTATATTTAACTTGAACTGTATCATGACAATGACAAAGAGTTTTGGGTAGTATGTAACTGTTTTAAAATTCCTGGAATTGCTGGAAATAAAATCTATTTCGTAGCCTGTTATATTGAAGATTTTAACGCGTGTAGTTTTATCAACAACAGGACATCGGGTGAGCAAAAGAAATAAACCCCTAGCTAAAAATAGCTAAAAATAGCTAAAAATAAATGTGTTTACTTTTTCTTCATTTTTAAATAAGAATCTGTAAGTGTTGGTAAATATTCTTTTTTTATCCTTATCACCTCAAGCAAAGCAGTACAGCCACTAGCATGCAAGGGGTTACAGGGTGCGGAGGAATTAGGAACAGAAACATTCGTAATGAGGAGAAAGAGAAAAGAGCAACCAGGAGGACAGTAGATAGCGATTGACATTGCATTTAAAGTTTTGCAGATTAAAGTTGGCTGGAAAACATGGAGCCGGGAGGGAGGTCCACATGCGAAAAGTGCGAGAAAAGAAACTGTTAGCATAGAAAGGACGGCTACATCTAGCCAGCTCTACTGAAAATTCATGAGATCTCGCCGTCAATCTAGCATTGCGCTTAAACTCATAGACATTATATACCAAAGCGTAGATATCATCCGAACAATTACCATGTAATTATTTATAATAAAGATACGAAGGGGAAACCTTACGGTGGTAGGAAAGTAACTAAAGCCGAACCGCGAGATCAGATCAATAATATTACTGATTTTTCTTTGGATCTTATCGAGGAGATCCAGGAAAATAGCAGGGGCACCGGACCATATATAGCAGCAATATTCTAAGCATGGATGAATGGTAGACTTATAGATATGCAAAATAGGTTCCCGAGAGAAAAAATTGTCTTGCTCGACACAGTGAACCGACGTTCTTAGCGGCTGATATGGAGCTGGATTCAAGGTAGTCTTTCGACCTCATGTCAGCTGAGAACGTTAGCCCAGGGAGTCGCAATGAGTCACATTCTTGGAGGATAGCATCAGCCATACAGAGAGGGATCTCTCAGATGAATTATGGAGTCCAGTTTATTTTTAGGGGAGTTAAATTTGACAAGCCATTTTTCCCCTGTTTACAACGGTCTTGATGCAGTTTTGTACATTGGTTGCCATTTTGACTTTGACTGACTTATTATCGAGACAGGAGTAAATGGTAGTGTCGTCAGCGTAGATGCCAAGTTGAGAGCTGATGTAATCGGGAAAGTTGTTAATGATGATTAGAAGCAGCGTTTGACCAAGGATGGAGCCCTGGAGGACAGCCGCGTTAGTACGAAAGAATGTAGACAAGTGGCCGTTCAGGACAACCTTTCATTTCACGATTTGATAGGAAACGATGAGATCAGCTCAAAAACGTGCCCGGAGATACCGTAACTTTTCAGTTTGTGGAGAAGACCTGAATGCCAGACTCTGTCAGAGGCTTTCAAGATGTCCAATGCTACAGCCGGGTCTTCACCGTTTTTATCTAAAGCACGATAGACTCTTTCCGTAATTATCGTTAGTACATCAGAAACGAAAGCCATATTGCTTGTCTGATAAAAGGTCATGTAATGGGAGATGATGAACTAATTCAGCATTGGTTAGGGGTTCTAGGAGTTTTACTCAAATAGTTTAGGCAAAAGGCTAATAGGCCTATATATGGATGTCAGACAGTTCACCAGTGTTCTTAAAAACTGGAAAAACAGACGACGACATCCATCAAGCAGGGAAACGGGAGGCAGCGAGACATTTATTATACAGTTTAAAGAGAACAGGAGCTAGTTCGGGAGCACACTTCTTAATGACTATTACAGAACTGCCATGGGACCCACATGCTTTTTGGGCATCAAGGTTAGAGATGATTTAGAGAAATCATGGAAACTGTTATATGCATATCACTCAAGAGAGAATCAGTTCTAAGTGGGAAGTTAGGCAGAGATACTCCAGATGAGTCAAGAGTAGACTTTGAGGAAAATTTACGGGCAAAGCAGTCAACTTTATCGGCAGAGGGTAACACATCAAATCGATTGAAGAGGGTGTGACTAGAGATCTTGCACTTATTTAGTACTCTATTACAGAGACGTCAGTAGTCATGAGAGCCAAAGGTTTTAGAGGCTATACAGTGCCTCATTCTCTCAGGAAACAGGGACATAGCTTCTTTGAGGACTCGTTTACTTTTTTTAAGAGCAGTAGCAAATAAGCACCTGTTATGACGAGACATATTGATTGCTGTGTGATATGGTGGACGAGCATGCTGGTGTGAACCATGAAGAGGATTGGATTACGATTTCACCTGGTCTTTCCGAGAAGGGATGAAAGCGTCCATGCTGGCTTTGACCCAAGAAGAAACCTCAATGACGAACTTTTCAATTGGGAGGTTGAAGATGTCAGTCCAAGGGCGTCACAATGAAAATCCCGGAATGAGTTCCAATCATCATGCTGGTACCGGAAAGTGGTCTTATGGATAGGGGTTTCCTGTTTAATGGATACTTGTAGGAGATATCAATAGTTACCACAGAGTGATCCGAGTTACCAAGAGGGCAGTATTGTAAGGTTTGGTAAGAGCGGGTAGAGGAGGTAAGAAATAGATCCAATAGAGAAGCATGTTGCTCGATTTGCCTAGGGGTACGAGTGAGAAAGTCCTCGATTTCGGTGAGGGATTGGTCAATGGAAAAATGTAATGTCTGTATACCAGCAACATTTGGAATGTTTCAAACACGTGTTGTGGTGAGCATTAAAGTCATCGAAGACAAAGATGTTCGCAGATGGATGGAGAGAAAGTGTCTTTTCTGTGCTGTCAGTTATTGCGTCTAATATACTGCAGTCTTGGGAAGAGGGAGAACGATAAAGGAAAAAGATACCCGAGAGACCGAAAGACTGAAGTACATGAAACTATAATCAGTGACAGATTATCCCGGATGCAAACACCAAGGACATGCATGTGAATGCTGGAATCTTTTCGGCAAAGAGGAAGATAGCCTGGAACGAGGAATTCATTGATCGCAATGGAAGAATTCTAGTTGGTTTCACAAAGGGTAAAGATATCTTGTGACCGTTCCTGGAGGATCGATTATACGCCACAGAAATTTGACCGGATACTTCGAATATTTGAGAAAGAAAGATTGGGGCAGAGGTGGGTTTTGTTATCTGGTTAATTTTATTTCTTTTTGTTGTGATTTCAATATATATATATATATATATATATAGATATAGATATATATATATAGATATATATATATATAATAAAAAGACTTAAACACTAGTATTCCATGGTCATAATTTATCCCATTGGAATCGTAAGAACGATCCAATTCATCAGACCTATAGATTTTTGAATCTGTAGGTCTGATGAATTGGATCGTTCTTACGATTCCAATGGAATAAATTATGACCATGGAATATTAGTGTTTAAGTCTTTTTATTATATCCTTACTCTGTCGTGGACATCGAGTTCTACCTGGATCATATCCTCTTGGAATTATTTTTATACATATATGTATGTGTATATATAATTGCATATGTATGTGTATATTCACCACTAATATTGTCAATATATATATATATATATATATATATATATATATATATATATATATATATATATGGAATTTAATGAATAGAGGAATCTGGTTCTCTGGCGTTTATTCGTAAAAACAATACGCTAGAATTCGTCTTTCTCTCTGCTGATAGTTTAGGGGCTGAAACTCCGACTGATACCAAGTTGAAATTGAAGCATTCGGTTATCTATGAGCGAAACAGGCCTGTATGCGAATTATATTATATATATATATATATATATATATATATATATATATATATATATATAGATAGATAGATAGATAGATAGATAGATATATACGTATACACGTGCTGAGGCAAGTATTAAGAGAAAATTAAAGCAATCAAGGAGGAAAAAGAAAAATATAGAATGATATTCTGAAATAGGATGGCAAAATATAAAGAACAAAATCAAGTTAAATACTAAATATTACAATAAATAAGAATCAAAAGTGTTCATTTCCGCCATACTAATCCACCATTAAGACTGGCAGCGCCACTCAGGACTGGAGGGTGGCTCTTGGTTGTCGCCTTCTAAATCATGAAGAAGGAGAAATCGAAATTCATGCCTATTTTGAAAATAGTACATACATAAGACTTACGAGCCACTTAAACCCCTCGATGGTAAATTACTTCACAGCTTTAGATAGGCATAAAAATGTCAACATTGATAACTCGACTGAACACAAGTTAGTTTAAAATTTCGAACCTTCACCTTAATTATTTAATGTTGTTGATTTACATTTCATGATAATGAGTGTGAGATGGAGAAAGATGATGATCATCAAAATGTCAAAAAGAATGAGTGAGTGTGAAATTGTCGAGGAGCTTGCAATATCGATGAGCTCTGTTCAAGTCACACATTAAAAGCTGAGGCTGAGAGCAATTTAGATAGGGAACAAACTAGACGGCGGACATTGGATAAAAAGTTTTAAAAGTAAACAATGAATGTACCAAGTTATCATAGCTCTGCCCAATTCCTTGTCATTTGTAGCTCTTAATAAATTTTATCTTTTTGTTATATCTCCTAACTCTGTTACTGAAGTTCGTCAGGTAGGTTATGCATTGTTTTTTGTTTCTCTCGTCTTCAATCTATCCTTCAAATGTTTAAAGAATGAGTCAGTGTGAAATTGCCAAGGAGTTTGCAATATCGATGAACTCTGTTCCAAGTCACACATTAAAAGCAAGCTGAGGCTGTGAGCGGAAGCATTTTGTATATGGAACAAACTAAACCGTCGCCATTGGATCAAAAGTGATGAAAGAGAGCCTATCACTATCCATACCAAGGTTAATGGCTCCTCCAGTTATGTACGAAAACATCATTACCAATCGAAGATTTGCAACAACGCTTTACAACAAATCCTTAACCAAAAACATTGAGTAAGACGAAAAAGTAACAATCGCCTGTTATAGGACAATGAAAACTAGGCAATAATGATATCCAATGATTAAAAACAAAATTGAGTATTTTGGAAGTTCAATTAGTAAAATAAATTGTCGAAGTTATAAAATGAAAGTGTTGCGGACCCGATAGCGGTGCAGATCTGGCTTACGAAAATAAGGCCTTGTGCCAGACACTACACTCTACTACCGGATCCCCAGACAAAGTAAAAAAAAACAAAAATATAAAGACGTGCTCTTTCCCCCGTACAAACGTACAAAGTGAAAAGAAGTAGACAGGCAAAACAACGAAAGGTTAAGAACCAACATAAATTTTATTAGAGTTTAACAAGTAAATTTGTCTTCTGTGAAGACCTTCAGTAAATGTACTGGAAATGTAATTGAAAAAGAGGCCAGGTAGATTAGTAAATTGTCTTCAGTGAGATTACTGGAAATGTTGTAGAGAATGAAATTTAATTGTCTTGAGTGAAGACCTTCAGTAAGATACTGGAAATATGGTAGTTGACAAGATAAGAATCCGCGCCAAAATTCAAATCCAATATGGCTATATGGCGGGAACGAGTTCTTCGAGAAGAAAGGTTCAGAAAGTCAGTTGTAATGCATAGTGAACGTAAGGCAAGGAAAAATACTCACTGCGAGAGTTTATAATTGTGAGTGTATGTAATTCTTTTTAAAGTAACAGGTTCTGAAAGTATGAGTTCGAAGAATGTGAAAAATGCTCGTTCATCAGGTTGGAAGTTTTTGAAGGTTCCTGGAAGTTGAGCAGCTCTATGTTAGCCTCGGGACAAGAAATCTGTCATCGCAAGGTGACGACCGTGTCGTATGCGTTAAGATACCGAGACGAGCCATGAGGTCTAGGCAAGGTTTTGCCGAATAAAATGTCCCTGTCAGTATATATGGGGTTACCGGCGAGAGACAATTGAGCCAGCCCAGCCGATGGTCAGACGACCACGGGGGCGACTGATTTTGAAAAGCCAAATTTTCCGTGACGTCAGCGCAAAAGCGCGCGAAAAAAGCTAAGAGCCTGTAATCCAGTGACAAAATGCAAACAAATCCTAAGTAATGTGTTTCGTCACTAAGAGAAACTTCTCAAGACTAATAATTTTTTTTTATCAATGGAGAAAATCTTATGTTTATGGAAGAGGGTTAGAGAAATACAGCAAACGCCGGTTACAGTTTTATATAGAAAAGGCCAAAGATACAATGAAACTTAAATTAAAATGAAATTATCAGACTTCCATAGCAGCCCCGAGTCAGATAATGAACGCGACACAATTAGCGAACCAATTATTAATAATAATAAGGAATTAATAATTCTTGTTATTAAATAATCAATAAACGAAAAACTTCAAGATAAACGGGATCACCATCATATTAAGCTCGTTTCAGTTGCATGTGTTCACTTGGACACCGTTCCATTCGTTTTAACGCGTTCATTACCAGTATAGTCGTTTTATCATTACAAGACAAGCAACAGATGGTGCTTGGGAGATTTGCCTGACTGTCATCGCTGTGACCTTGGCTTAGACTTCTACCATTGTCCCCGTGTGCGCTCTCTCTGTGACTATGTCGGCGAGTTGACGTCTCGTATCGCTCCCGAAAAGCTCATGTTCATTGATCGCGTATACGCGTGTGACAATATGTCACCGCGTATTCTAGGATGAAACGGATGGTGTTTCTTACGCTGCTGGCCACGGGTAGAATGGTGGTTTGGACGACGCGGATATGATCGCTATTCTCATTGAGCATCATGATGAAGATTTGATCTGATAGAAAGTGGTTGGTATTGACAGATTTCAGCGAAAGGTCGGTAACTGGCGAGCCTGTTTCGCGTGGACAGGGATAGCCTTGATTTTCTTTTTAAGTAACCACTAAGTGACAACGGGGTGGTTTCCTGTGGAGCCCTCCTCTTTTTAAGATAAACAGTTCTTGTGTATCTAGTTAATGCAAGTAAGTGTCGTTCCCGGCATGTGCCCGGCTTCTCCCTAGGATCCAAGTCGACATCCCCAACCCTCCCCAGTTTGTTTTCATCTCAACTGGGTAAGTTTCTTTTAAATTTTTTAATGCCCATATTTTTTTTATCCGTCCCCCTCCCTTAAGGAGGGAGCTTCTTGATTTTATCAGAAGTCAGAATACAGCGGCAACTCGTATTTTTGAGAGTTGGACAGGTCTTACTAACATCTTGTTTTTTTTTTTCAGTTTAATTTCAGGGTCATCACCTCCCCATCATTTCATAACATTGATAGAATTTTATATATAATTTTGTATGCACAATTGTACCTATTGAAATTTCATGTCAGTGTTGTGTAGTTATTTCGCAGCGGAGGCTTGTATTTGTACTAAAATCGGTCCTCAATAAGTTCGACGTACCAAACGTTAGGAACTTGATATAATAGGTATTACGCAGAGTAATCTTGTTGTGGTCGCTGACTACTTTCGTATTCGACTAACTGTCGACTACTGTCGTCCGACATCGACTGACCCTCGTTCCTCTTACTACTCCTACTTATATTAGGTGGGAGAGTCTAATAACTATAGAATAGGTGTGTTTCACCATAACAGACCCCGATGTGTGTTTATACACAAAAGTTTTGACGTTTCTTTTTCTACCGGTATTTGCAGATATGCGTCGCTGAGGTCTATCTTCGAAAATATTGTGCCTCCATTAAGCTTCGCAAATATTTCTTCCGCTGTTGGTAGAGGATAATTATAGTCTTTGAGTGCCGCGTTTAAACCCGTCGAGAAATCAGCACAAACACGAATTTCTTTAGACTTTTTTCTCACGTATACCGTCGGTGTTGCCCATTCACTATACTCAACTTTTTTAAGTACACCGGATTTCTCTAATCTGTCCAATTCTTTATCAATCTGTTCCATTGAGGCAAACGGCACATTCCTTTTCTTTTGAATACCGCCTGAGCGTTTTCTTTTAGCTGGAATTTTGCCTCGATCTTGGTACACGTTCTTAACCCTGGAGAAAAAACAGTAGGAAATGTTTCCTTAAGTTTCTTTATTAATTTTGGGGCTTCGGTGTTTAAACTTTCTACCTTGTAACAGAAAAAATTCATCGGTAGATCCCATAATTGGAATTCTGTTATCCAGTAAGTTCGTGGTATTTTCTATGACAAATAGTTTAACTTTTCGCGTTTTTTATTTAACGTAACGTTTGTAACAAATTCTCCAATAAATTGTATTTTTTCTCCGGTCACTGACCTCTCGATTTTCTTTGTCTTCATTAAAGTTGGTTTCCCCAACTTCTTCCACGTATGCAAATTTATGATAGATAGATCCGAACCAGTGTCAAGTTGCATTTTTATATTTTTATTACTTATTTCGACGGTAACAAATTTTCTGGTTATTCCATCTTTTACCTCGTTGGACTTTAATTTTCTTATTTTATTGTCTTTATTTTTTTATCTGCAATGCGTGCTTTTATGTCCCATTCTTTTACAGTTGAAATATGTTTTATTCCTAAAATCGCAATATCTGTTCCCAGTGTAGTTCACCGTAAGCAAAACATGGCTTCGGGGGTTTTGTTTATTTTTCTCTGGTATTTCACTTTTTACTTGATAATCCGCAATTTTAGAATTCTTTTTGGTAGACTGACTTTCCTCTTTGTAGCGTATTTTCCTTATATGTGAAACGCCAGACTGTTCTATCTTTTTTCAATCTTTCTTTATGCTAACATATCTTGTGCAGTCTTCTGCTAATTTCTGTACCGTAATACTTGGATCGCTTTCCAATTTTGCCAGTACTAATTTTCTCAACTCTGCCTCTCTTTCCGATACCAGCCTCTGAACAAACACCAACCACTTAAAATTGTCTGCGCTTAACTCTGCCAGCTTGAATTCTTCACAATGCTTATTCACATTGGCTGCGTACGTTATATAGTCTTGTTCATCATCATTCATCAGATTCAAACATTTCCACCTCTTGTGGAACAGAGATGTCTTTTTACTAAATAATTCACTTAATATATTTACCGCCTCGGTAAATGTCAACTCGCTAGGTTTTTCGGTAAAATGTAGTTTACCAATTTATTATGCTCAGCAGTTCCTAATTTGCTTAAAAGAAGCCTAACCTTCTTTCCTTCAGACCACGTGTGGCAGTCCTCGTTATACACGTCCGTATATTTTTTTATAATACTCCGCAAAAGTTATTTCTTCATCTGGACTGTACGTGAATATTTCAATTGAATTCCATATTGTATTTTTCTCTTTCCTCTTCTCAGTTATTTCCAGAATTTTGTTTTGAAACTCCCTATGCAACTGTTACATTTTTTGCATTTGTCTATTGAAAGTTTCCTCCTGTAGCTGCATCTGGAATGTTGTTTGTTGCTCTAATATTTTCGTCTGTTGTTGCGACTGGAACTTAAAGTATTCCCGGAATAGACTTTTGCATTCCTCCATCTTCGCAAAAAGTTTACACAATGTCTAAATACTGTAGAGGTGGGGGTCCGACTAATTTGCAATTCGCGACCTATTTGAGCAAACTGTATTATCGAGAAAAATATTTCTTTTCTCGACAGATTTATTCGTCACTAAATTGACGCCTTGGCTTGCGACAAACTTTGCCAAGTTTGTTTTTTTTAATCCGAGACATTGTCGCCGAAGTTATTGTGGTGAGCGAATTTTTTCTTCCTCCGTATGAGTGCGAATACTCGTCGCCAAAGTTGTTGTGGAGTTATTTCGCAGCAGATGCTTGTATTTGTACTAAAATCGGTCCTCAATAAGTTCTACGTACCAAACGTTAGGAACTTGATATAATAGGTATTACGCAGAGTAATCTTGTTGCGGTCGCTGACTACTTTCGTATTCGACTAATTGTCGACTACTGTCGTACGACATCGACTGTATTTACTGTCCCCCACGAGGGATAGATGTGGCACAAGGCCGAGTTTAAGGTGGGGTATCCCGATCCCGTAGGCTCGGCCAAAAAATGCCCGTAGATCCTGTATAAAAGGGATCGGGTTGGTCAACCTCCCCGAACGAGGCTCTACCCTTCGGCGGAGCCTCGTCCGGGTTCCTCTCTGCTCAGAGGCAAAGAGTTCGACCGTCTAGCCAAATTGTCCGACATCGACTGACCCTCGTTCCTGTTACTACTCCTACTTATATTAGGTGGGAGAGTCTAATAACTATAGAATAGGTGTGTTTCACAATAACAGTCAGTTAGGTGCCCTGTGTGTGTGAGATATTTTGGTGTATGTAGGAGAGAATGGTGACGGATAGATTCTTATGGGAATGAGTAAATTGTAACGAATGAATAGGTCGTGAATCGATTAGCTAGCTATAAGATAGTGCCGACCATCCTTGACCCATCCCCATTTTTTCGGCCTTGCGTCACAATTATTGTATTGAATCAATACTAAATAGTAGACAAGCAACGCTTATACAAAGACATTATAATATTTTGTAGATTTATATATTTTTATACTTGAAAAAAATTGTTTAAATATAACAAGAAGAAAACATTCTGTGGAAATATTGTTTACCATTGTCAAACTCTGTTTTTTCTTTATCTTTTCTTAAATAGCCCTCTTCTCTTAACTGTTGAAAAGTACTGGAAGCGTTACGTCAGTCATTTTGCTGCTCTCATTATCATTATTATTATTAATAATAATATTAATAATAATAATGAGGGCAGCAAGAATTAAGCATTTTATACTTAATATTAGAAAACTTATTTAGTGAATATCACACATAAAATACTACTACGTCAATAATAATAATAATAATAATAATAATAAAATAATAATAATAGCATGTTGGAAATGAGAAAATAATGGAACAAAGGAAAACTGCACTTGATTGATCAAAGGAAAACTCGACGGCGTTCTTCTCTATCGCATTTCAAACCCGTTTAAATATCGTGATAACGCACTCAAACATAAGTATTTGTGTATATTTTGGTGTGGATATTGTTTTCCAATCATTGAGCCACAAAACCCGAATTAAGTGATATCTATATAAGTATGGACAGATTAAATATTTTATTATAGAATAATTATCAACGATTTTAAGAGATCTATTAATGTTGTAATTCGCACCCGATAACATTTCTTACAAATAACTTGATTCAATTACACTTGTTCACCTTCCTTAATTTTCTTAAAATTCTTTAGAATAGTTCTGGCATATTTGCATCTTTAAATTGACACACACGCCTGCACACATGGAAATGAGCCTTTATCAGATCGATATGTATATATGCGCGTCACTGTGCGTTTTGATAGAAAACATTGAAGGCCATATTTTGTATGGCATCCAAGTAAGCTGAATGCTGGTTTAAAAAATTTCTGTTTATTGTTGGCTTTCACGTTAAGAAACGAAGCAGAGTTTTAATTGCATAAAAAATAAATAAACCGATACGCAATATATTTCTATATTTTCGGGATGTACACTGTTTAACTAAATTCCGGTTAAATTTGAATATGTCAATCCGAGAATATCATTTTCGAGTCAATAATCACAGCCAAACCCTAATCCGATAAGAAGTAAATAACGCAAAACAAGAAGTAACTGATCACACGATGTCCAGATAATAAGAATCTGACCCCAGGAGAGTTACCCACATCAGGAATATAACGCACGAGTGACTCAACCTCACTTCAAGTTAAGCAACAACACTGTCGTGCACATCTCCAGTGATATGAACGGCTCCTCTAGGGAATCAAATGGTACTCTGTAGTGTTTTGTAATGTTAATAGATTCTGTCTTCATGCAATCAATGGTCACATGCTTGACGTAGACCTGAGGAACAGATGTTGTTACCAACATCATCCAAGTCCAAAACCCAGCATCAGTTCCCTAAAATTACAATTTTCGCTCATCTTTGGTGTTTGTGTAGGCAGCAGTGCTACGTACGCTACAATCATATTTCCATTGTTATTTCTGTACCAGAGAGACTATATTCTTTTCAGTGATGAGATTCAAGGGATTCGCAACAGGCCGGTAGACAAAAATAAATCAATGTACTATTATAATAAATAAACAGAGCGTCAATTCATATATTAAAGTTTAAAGTGATAAAATATATCGGATTAATAAAGAAAATCCATTACTTCTGTAGAAATTGCTTTGTTTACGTTTGTATAGGAAAGCGCAGATATGAATGAGAATCTAGGAAGGATTTGTGCTTATAAGGTACTAATCGGCGATCTAACGTTGTTTTCTACTCGAAAGAGGGACGCAGGTGCATATCCTGCTGGAGGGTGCATCTTTCCTTTAATAAGATTTCTCAGATATTCAGGCCGCCAGACAAAATAAATAAACGGACCGTCAACTCAAATAATAGTATCCACTAAAGATTTGTCAGATTAATAAATAAAAAATCATTACTTTAGAAATTACGTGTGATTATGCATTGTGATCCAGCTCACGTAAGCTTTATTAGATTGAAACAAATATTCGGGATGTTGTAATTTTATTTTCCGTTTGATATCTTTCTAACTCTTTCTAAGAGAAGCTAACAAAAACATTCAAATTTGTATATATTTGTATGTGTGTGTGTGTGTGTGCGTGCGTATGTGCGTATGAATTCTAAAGAACAAATAAAATTACGAACGCAATATTCAAGACAATATTGGAAACCTATTGAATTATGAATAATAATAAAAAGAAATCATATTAGCTGACGCGTTTCGTCCTCCGAGGGACTTTTCAAGGCAAAAAAGTCCTTCAGAGGACGAAACGAGTCGGCTAACTTTTCCTTCTATCTTTATTCATATTGTCCTTTTACATATATACTCTATCTGAAAATTTTTAAACGATTAAATTATCAAGAGTATTAGTCAACAAAAACTCATTATTTTTATATTTTATCTGTTCTAATTAAAAAAGAAAGATTAATTTACAACCTTACGTTACCATTAAAGTAACAAATGTAAAAAAAGAAAAGAAAAATATCTCGTACGTCTCTGCGAAATACGCTATAGCAACTTCATAAGCTGGATCTTATCTAAGCAAATTGGCCGCATTTCAAGTTACAGCACACGCTCTTCTACAGATTATGAAACATAAGCTCACAGTTAACATATTCTCGTTCCGAAAAATTAATTCTCCATGAGCGAAGAAAGATAGAACGTGGCCAATGCACACTGAACGAGAATGGTAGTTAGTCGAGGGAAATATAATTTCTGTGATAGTGATCTTGCGATTAGATATTTTGCAAAATTCCTACATCCTATAAAGCAATATACACTCACATACCCGAAGTTACTGTTTTGGCAATGTTACGCTTAAATTTTGGAAGAGAAAATATATTTATAGTTAAACAGTTTAAAATGATAGACAAAATTTTGCCATACAAATGCTGCGAAAAGCGGAGGATTGAGTAAAGTTTGTACGATCGTGCACACGCACTGTCACATACAATCCCGTACACGTGTACTGCAATAGGCACACTTACGAAATTCTCAAATATATCTTCGCCACTTATAGTGACACGTTTCTGAAAATCTCACTCTTTACTAGCTATGTAAATGCGTGTTATTAAGCCTATTACATAAATAATCGTAGGAAATTGATAAGTGTCTGTAGATTATTATTTTATTCAGTGAAGAAAAGGAATATAGGGTGTCTCTAAAAATGTATACAACCTAACCCTAACACTAACCTAGCAACAGTCTATCATGTCAAGAATTAGCGAAACTTTGGGTAACGAGGAATTTTATTTTCAGCAAGATGGATTACCATTGTGATGTAGGATTGTACCTGAATCAACCATTAATCAGATGGAGTTCTGTAGAATATCCTCCTAGCTCAAAGGATCAAGGCTTTTTATTGTGGAGAATTTTAAAAGCTAATCTACAAAGCCAGCCATAATCGTTGAAATGATAATCGCCACAGAACAAGAACGCAATCAAATACCTAGTTAATTGCTTTTTATTATTCCATGGTGTTGTATTGTCAGCAATACCTGGATCATAAGGGACATCAGTTTGAAAACATACGATGACAAAATCTTTAGAGCATGCATTTATAATAAATACTGTCTTCATATGCATTATTTAAATTAAATATAGTTAATTTTAGTTGCTTGAATTATTTATTGAGAATGCTTCAAAATATGCATATATTTTGAAACAGCCTGTATATATTTTACGTTTTACAGGCTAATACTTCCGAGTTTGAGCATTAGTATTTTGTTCAAATAACTAAATTATATCACTCAATCATAAATATTTAAAGAACTGATACATAAATAAACTAACATCATGTGAAAATTAAGACATGCATGAAGGAATGAATGAACATTTGAATGCAACTTGAGATAAATTTAAACAAATAGAAGTCAATTTCCCAGTATTGCTGCATTTCAACAGCATGAACCTAGTTCAGAAGAACTGGTAAATCATGAAACAATTCATTGCACAATCAATACTTTGCCACTTCATGGTGATGATGGATACTTTACATTAATGCAGTCATGTATGCCTGGGAGGAAGTTGATACTTCCCCATCAAGTTGATACTCATCCTCACTAATCGAGTATAATATTCAGCGATATAACTCTTTTTAAATCAATTGTAACATGGAGGACAAAATGGAGGATATGTTTTGCATGCAATAAATACACATATTGACAACGGAATTTTCGGTTTGTTCCTATACCAACATTGAATAAGATAACGATTTATGAATAAAGACAAAAGGAAAACGAACGCGTTTTGTCCTCTGATAGTCTTTATCAAGGCAAATGAAAGGATTTTAATTTGCGACATATACGGAAAACAGAATTAAAATATCGTTAGGTTTTCAAATTTTCAAGCACGAAAATATTCATAAGTAAATTATGAAGGATGCTAAGAGATGTAATCTAATGCTAAATGAAGGAAAGTGAATAAATGCTGTTATTGTAGTTGTTGAATATTTTATATTTGTTCACACACACACACACACACACGTATATATATATATATATATATATATATATATATATATATATATATATATATATATGTATATATACAAGTATAGGATTGGTGTATACGGAATAAATTAACCCAAAAGTACTATACTTAAAAGTGTGCTCAATGCAGAATAGAGCAGATATAATTGATTCGAAAACATAAGCATGTTATAACATCACTACAAAAGTAGCCATTTTGTTTCAACACTTCTGGTATCTTATCAAGTGACGGTGTTCACTGTAGAATAAAGAGTTTTAAAAAATTCAAATTGACCAAACATCCGTCGATAGGGGAAACAAAATAGCTATTTTTGTAGTGATTTTATAACGTCTGTGTTATAATTTTCGATTATATATATACATATATATGTACGTATGTGTGTATGTGTGTAAAAACTTCAGATATTATATATATGTGAAGGAACAATATGAATAAAGGCAAGAGAAAAACTTATCTTAGCGGACGCGATTTATTCTCTGTGGGACTTTATCAAAGCAAATGCACAGATTTTATTTTGTAACGAGTATTTATTTACAAGAGCAAAATTGTTATTGGTCAGACAGTTGGAAGATACACATCAATGTCGAATAAACAAAAATGAGTAAGTGATGTTTTGAAAATTATATATATAAGTGATGTTTTGAAAATTATATATATATATATATATATATATATAAGTGATGTTTTGAAAATTATATATATATATATATATATATATATATATATATACATATTTGTTATTTTATTTTAATTTAATAAATTATTTATATATTTATTTATTTTAAATTATAGAAAGTTTAGATTTAACTGTTTTCCATTAATTAAGTAAGTTATGTTCTTTTTATTAAACGTGCCATTCTTTAAACCGAATTTTGTTGCTAAAATTGATTTAAGTTTTAATAAGCTTTGTAGAAATTATAAAACAGAGCATTGCTTTGTGAATTTTTGCAACACCTGTCAGTTTGTATGAAACGAAAATAATTACATTTATTTTTTAAACATTGTTTACTATTAGCTGGGGTCGTATTTATCATTGGCAATGTTAGTGCTTACTGATATTGCTAGTGCTGCTTCTAACATATTGAAGCAATAAAAATAGAATTTCTGTTGCCTATTTACATCTTGAAACAAGAGGATGATACTTTTATGCTAAAAACACACTTTTCGTCCTTATTTTCTTCTTTTACTTTTTTCTATTTTCCCAGATATATAATATCGTTCTTTTATGTGTCTTCATCTAGCCAAAGGTAACTATCCCTTGCAAAGTACACACAGGTCAAAGGCCAACCAATAAGAAAAAAAACTTTAAGAAAAGTAAACGGCTTTCTTACTATGGACCAAAAGACGATAAAGTCAATTATATATTAATAGGTTTATGACGAATAAACTCTTGAATTAAATAATAAATATAGCTATTTAGGAAAAAATCCATAAAATGCAAAGCTGCAGTTTTATAAATTCAACGTAATTTCTTGAGTGTAGGAATGCTGCTACATTTTATCGCGGATTAATATAGTATTTCCTATTCAGTACGGAAATGGGGAGACTGGTCACTTGAGATTTATTGAATTAAGGAAGAGAAGCCTTTAAGACATGTATTATGAACAGTTTTTACTTGCGAAATTAGGAGGATATTCCTAGATTAGTTAATAATCCACGTTTAAATGAACTTCCCATATTAGAATTGGTCAATATAGTTCTGATTGGACACTAACGACACATCAGAAATTAATTTATTTTAAAGGATACACTCTATTGGAGATGATTTTTCTGAGAATAGTTTGATATAGACATTTTTAATTTCGAAAATCTATCGATATAAGAAACAAAGCAAAATTCTGTAGGCTTTTGAAAGGAAATTAATATTTTCTATTATTACATGAATATTCTATTATAACAACTTATAACCGCCCCCTAGACCTGATAGTTTAACCAGGTTTATTGGTCCGGCTCCCGAAGTCTTAGAACGACGTTTTAACACCGAGGCTAACTCTGTGCTGATCAATATTGACTCTGGTCCAAGCTAGTCGCTGGACGCTTCGATCCACATCAACTCTGCCTACACTTTGTACTTGATCTCAGAGTAGTGGAAAATCGATGGTCGCAGTCTCGCTGCGCTGGTGTAAGCCGTGGTGAGTGCTAAATTAAGGAAAAAATATGTTCACGACGAAAAATAAAAACAGAGATTCGTGGGTTTAATCTTCAATTGGGTTATATAGCTCTTGGTACAACAAATATTAACCCTTCCCGCATCAATTTCTATAGTGACATAGGAGGACAGTGTTCGGAGTGTTGAAATTAGGAATCTGGTGGCGGCTGAGGTGGATTTCAGAGTCACTCGTTGCGAGTTCTCAGCCCAAGCGCCCGAAAGTCATCTGCTTATATGCACTTCGATCCAAAACTTGCGTGGGCCCGAAGGATTCTGGGGTTTCGGTGATCCCCCAATTTTCATTAATTCCAGTAGAGGTTTTCTTTGTTGCCTGTTTCTGCTTTCTTAATCAATTTTCCAAATTTGGAGAATTGTCCACCTTGCTTGGGAGTAGTCACAGGCATTTCTCCTCCTTTAACTCCATAATATGATAATTCAAAATAACAGTTATTTTGAATTATCATATATTTGTATTTTGATTGGTTATGTAATAATGTTTCCCCTGTAGAGGAGGTTTAGTTGGTTTGGGGCTCTTAAAACTATTTATTTTGCAATCAACGACATCACTTGACAAGATTTCAGAACTGTTGAAACAAAATTGCTATTTTTGTAGTAATGTTATAGCATGCATATGTTATAATATATATATATATATATATATATATATATATATATATATATATATATATATATATATGTGTGTGTGTGTGTGTGTGTCTCTGTGTGTGTTGTTCGGAATTTTAGTATATTTCTATGATAGACAATGTGGAGATAGGAATCCAAACTGACTTCATGGTGCCTCAGTTTTTCCCCCTCAATGAGTTTATCTGATCAATATATACCGGGTCTTTCATGAATATAGCCACCATGAACGAATTCAAAGACAATGTTTGCGGCTAGTATTATCAGAAGTCAAATTTTAGGTTGCTTCATAACTGATGATGGTGTAAAGTTATTTTTGAGTAGCACAGGTCAAAATCAAGAAGTTTTAAAATAAAAAGCACATTCATACAACACAATGCTCCTTCACATTCTGCGAAACTGACTGTTGCCCATCTTGCTAAGAAGACTTTCAAAAATGCCATATTGGACTAAATTACAAATATCTAATAGTCGGGCCGAGAATCTTTCAGCACCCTTTCCTACAAAAGTAATTCTTTCCACTTTATCGCACTATATTTATCGCTGGATCTACAACTTAGTCTCTTAATGAGGGTGCGTAAAAGTATATATCACCAAAATCCATGAGATTATGGATACGTATTTGTACATCGAGAACAAATATGAGAATTTCAAGATATATTTATCCGCATATAGCTTTTCAAGTTTGTTAGTATTTCTCATTTGTTTGTATATGAAACTGACTGTATTTTATGTGGGGTTTTGATGTATTTCTTCATAAACAAAACAAGCATTGTGGATACCACAAAAGAACACACACACACACACACACACACACACACACACACACACACACACACACACACACACACACACAGAGTCTTAAACGTACATATAAAATGATTTAATATAAAAGTACAGTAAGAAACCTAAATTTTCCCCCAAATGCAAGATTACATTAACCTCTAACAAAATTGCGGGTATAAATTAAAATCTGAACGTTTTGATCAGACAAGATTTATTCATATTTTTAAGAGTTTCTTTTCTATTGGTATAGTTATTCAAGTATGCACCGATATGATTTAAATTGCTCCCACAATTTCGTTCGTTATACGAACAAGAATAGAGAATGCATTTCATAATAAGAATTATTTAAATAAGAATGAATCCATACAATTTCTTTGCAAGAAATATGCTTCTAAAGCTGACCTCCATTAACCGTGTGCAGCTTGGCAATTATTTTTATTTTTTATTGAGGTGAGGAGAACGTACACTGCAAAATGCAATGCCTACCGTTTAAGCAAGTGTATGCATAAACACATGCTTAGAACCAGACATGCATCATGAAGTTATATCCACATTTGCAAACCAGCACCTATCAGACAGATTAAGAAAAGTATGTATAGAAAATGGGAGTTACGATATTTGTACAGACGAATATATGCAGTGAAAGAGGACGAGCTGCTGTAACTTGCTTTATTAGATTATGCATGCATACCAGTTGCGTTTCTTATGATTCGTGTATACATACAGATTTCAGCTTGATTTTAAGTTAGTTTATGCAATATTCAACAAGGTATCTGTTGTGTAAATATGACAATCAAGATCGAGAAAAAAAGCATATCACTCACACACACACACAAACACAAACACGCATATATATATTAAGTATAATTGATGAGTTACACCACGGAATTTAGTGAGAGCGGTGCTATATTAAGTTTAGTCAGTGGCTTCTTTGGCCAGAGAGTTCCGTTCCAGTGGTTATGATGCCGGCGTTGTATCATAACGGTCCGGGTTCGGTAGCAGATGCGCACTGCTGATGAGTCCCAAAAGGTAGGACATAACGGCCGTCCAGTGCTTTCTGCATTCTGTTGAGGATTCTTCTAGGCTTGGTGGAATACGTTAAATATATATATATATATATATATATATATATATATATATATATATATATATATATATATATATATATATATATATATATATATATGTATGTGTGTGTGTGTGTAAAATGATCTTTCTAGGCATTGAGAAATTTTCTTCACGTGTTTGCTTTTTAGGTAATTTTTTCTTAACTTGTTCGAATTTTACTCTTGATTAAGGCATTAAGACTTTGGTAAGTTGACTGTTGGTTACATCAACAGTTTGGTTTTTCTTATATATATATATATATATATATATATATATATATATATATATATATATATATATATGTATATATATATATATATATATATATATATATATATATATATATATATATAATAGTGCCCATTAATTTTATTGATCGACTTTTCCAAATTACGAACAATCCTTCTCAGATAAGAAGGAAATTCCGTCAGAAAGTGTCCAAATTAATTTTCAGAATTTGCAATTCTTATAAAAATTTTTCATCTTGGTTTTCCATTGCTATATATCTGCATATAAAGAGGAAAACACTCCCATGCAAATAACGCGTAGGTTTTGACATTCTAAAGACATTTGAGTTCCATGAAGGTTAATTCATGCCAATGCACACAATAGAATAATAAAAGTAGCATATCACGAAGGAAACACAATTAAAATGTTTTCCAGTTAATTAACGAATATAATTTCCTGAAATTTTATGGTTTCCCAGTTTTACGCAAATTGTGGTCACGGATTTAATAGCCGGCGTATGTGTAAGGAGGAAAGAATGGAAAAATAATAAATTGCCACTAGATGACAACCAGAGAACAGTTTTGGTGATAACTTGAGTGACAGTTGACAGCTCGGAAAAGACGGCAGTTTGGACAAGCTGGGTTATCACCCCTACTTGCATCTTCCAATAGGAAGAAACTATTGTTGGATGCGAGTTTTACAGCAAATACATACCCCCATGGGAGCCTCAGAGTTGGTGGGGGGAGAATAAGATCTTCATCAGGATGGATGAAGAACTTTCGACCTAGGACAGACCAGGATGAAATATTTGGGGGGGGGAGAGAGATAGAGAGAGAGAGAGAGAGGGGGGCTGTTACAACGCACAGGTAATTGAGAAGGAGAAGGAGAAGGAGTATGGCCAGGATACACACCACAGATTTGAATCCCTCCATGCGCCGATCACTCGAAATCCAGGGAGAGTAACCAGTAAGCGGGTTAAATGGCAATAGTGTTCCCTACTAGATAGAATGTGTGGTTGCGTTTACTTCCTTTTTTATGGAAGAGTGCCCATTGCTGGTGAACCGGAAGTTATTCGAGATTGAATCATATATTCCCAAGAGGAGTCTCAGTGTGTGATCGGAAGGATGGAAAAAATTATATCTAACGGAAGGTACACAATCGATACCCGATCAGTATCGGCTGGGTCACCGTTGAGAGCGGGTATGATGTTGAAAGACCCGAAACCCCGAATGAACCTCGGCCAGAAACATTACTGATGATGTGTACCAAAGGATCCAATAGATGTATTTTACGAAATGTTGTAATAATTTATAATATAATATATTTATATATTATAATATTTTATAATATACTTTATAATATTATATTTTTATAATATCCTATCAATGTAGCGCTTCTGCAGTTTAATTTTGTTTATGTGATAAAATGGCGATAAAGATTTTTGAATTTTGATAAACAAGAAAAGTCTATGATCTCTAATGCTTTTGAAGATTTCGATTTCCATGAAGGGAATATCATCCTAGTTTTTTATGTGTCATGTCCCTTCAGGATGTGGATTATCATAGATCTCCACGTCTTTTTATTCTATGTAGCTCTCAGCAATTTTTGACTCTTTACTATCCTTCCCAGTCCCTGCTATCCATTTATCCCAGTTAAGTGGGTTGCATACTGTTTCCCTCTGCCCTTTTTATCTTCACTTGTACTAAGAAACAAATAATTCACTAGAAACAAGGAAAAGACTGCTGAACTGCTGATATGGCAGTGAATGCTGGACCATCTTCTCAAAGATGAAGAAAAGACATGAAGCAACAGAAATATGCTTCCGCAGAAGGATGATGAGGATACCATAAACCGGACATGTGAGTTTGGGAAAAAATGGAAACAAAACGGAAACTAATACTTAACAGAAGAAGACAGTTGAGGTTTCGGGGGAACTTAATAAGAAATGAAGGCTTCGAAAATCTGATACTCACGGGACATATAGAAGACAAGAGGTAAATCAACGCATAACATAGTGAGTTTGAGTAAATGGATGACGGGACACGGCTTAGGAGAAATAACGAAAAGACAAAGTTTATTAAGAGCTAGAAGGTACAAGAAGTTGTGGAGAACCATGATTGCCTACGTCCTGAGGAGACACACCACAAATTCTCCAAGCCCACTTTCCTGATTATATGTCTCAGAAATTTCTGACCATAAGCACACGTACCTTTTTATTTCCATTTTACCTGAAAACTTTCCCGCTGCTCAAATGTTCAGTCTATATTATACTCATCATCTCATTTTCGTCTATGAAGAAATTGTCCACCATTAACTGCCATATAGAAGTGTTTGTATTACATTTTCAGCAAACTTCATTGTTTCTAATGTAATTTTCCCGTTTCTTAATATTTTTGTGATTTCAGAGCAAATTTATGTTCAGCTTGCCCCAGCCAAAAATTATCAGGACAAGGAAAAAACGAGACGCGGCACGATATTAACATTAGGAAAACATTATATTACACAATGTATAATAAAACAATCAAAAGTTGCAAGATTAATGTTTGAAATGAAGTGATGTCCTTGTGACTTGAAGAGGTATATTCTCTGGTAAATTGGATAAAGTCCATTTAACGTCAGACTTTGACGGCTCGTCTGTCGTGGTCGGAGTTCGAAGCAGGGGAGGAAGCGGTAGAAGATTCAGCTTTTGGCGCCAATTAGATAGAGACCTTTGATTATTTGAATCCTTGTTCAATCGAAATGGGCGGTATGAATCTTCACGGAAACTGTTGAACAAAGCAAGGGAGGTAACTCGCTTGAACCTAAAAATATTTTTTTTTAATAATATTTTGCTCGGATTTTGGAAGATTATTTAGCTATTCTAATGCGCCAATGATCTGAATATTATCAGTTACACAAAATCATTTAATTTTCTAGCTTCAAATAAATGACAAGACTTTTTAATTAATGCTTCTGGTTATCTTCCGTCTTCAAATAGTCAGTTGCAACTTCAAAACTGTAAAAACGAACATTAACTTAGTTATCTAGGCTCAGTTCATCAGACAGATCCTTTCATTATCGTAACATGACACACTGATGACTACAGCAAAAGCCAGAGAGTTACAATAAGGGTTTGCTAATCTCACATAAAAAGAGACCTTGTGACGTATTTTTCTCTGGTTGTAATGTGGAATAAATACTCTGACATTAAACAAGAGTTGATTCCCTAGGATTCAACCATTTTAAAAATAAACAAATGTCGTGATTGCAAAAAAGACGCTTTGTTTGATGCAAGCCGACCGAAATGTGTTGTCTGACAAGGATGATATATATGTTTTTTTTAAAAACTGGAACTGAACATGGACTCGCGTCACTTAAGGAGGACGATGCTTCTATTGAAGGAACTGATCGTGACCAAAATAGATACAAAGATAGATTCGCAATTTTATAAGTATCATCTTGTTGCGATTAACGCACATTGATAAAATTACGTAGTCGATTAAATAAA
>OZ038500.1:32600268-32647768 GCA_964036315.1 Acanthosepion esculentum | reverse complement strand
ATTTTATCCGTCGCACACTCAAGATTGAAATGGAATTCGTGAAAAACAGTTGCATGTCAAAAGAATTAATTACGTATCGGCATAGCTATTTTCCTGGGATCTACAGTTCTTGTGTAATTTTGCATAATTTTTATTTAATTTATTTTCCTATATGAAAACATTTTAATTACAATTAAATGTAACGTATTTCCTAAGTGAAAATGTCATTGATTTGAAATTTTATCAACTTTTAAAATATTTCAAATGAACCACAGCGTTTGTAAGCAGCAAACTTGCCACAGTAACGATTTTGATTTTAATTTTTTCTGTTTTTTTCAAAATTTCTCATACAGAGCGATGTGTTTACAAGTAAATAATAATAATAATAATAATAATAATAATAATAATAATAATAATAACAATAATAATAATAACAATAATAATAATAATATTTTAAACATCCAAATGTTTTTCACGTATTTCATATCCTGAGTTCGGAGATTTCATATCGAACATTTACCCCAACACCCACACACTCACACAAGCGTTCACACACACACACACACACACACACACACACACACACACACACACACACATATATATATATATACATACATATATATATATGTATGTGTGAGTGTATGTATGTGTATATAAATGTGCATATATATATATATAATATATATATATATATATATATCAGGCATAAAACAGCCTGTAGCATACCTTAAAACTTAAAATTTGTATCATATACATACATACATATATATATATATATATATATATATATATATATATATATATATATATATATATATATATACAGGTTTCTATCAAAAATACTTTTCCAAAAATAGGGAGGCGGGTTCCTCACACGAATGTGCATATAAATACCGCAATATAAAGTCCGCAAATCTTTCATTTTTGAATTATTAAGTTTAAAGCAACTTTACCATTGTATTTGTCATTCGTGTACATTTGTGTCTTCAACTTTTAACATATGTAGTAATGAGTTAACTGAAAGTGTTCCGTTTGACAATGGGAAGATGTTCATATCGTAAGCAGGTAGATATGATTTTTTACATACGGCCGCACGAATGTTAATTCATGCGAGGCTGTATGGCTTTCCAGACCGAAGGCAGCCGACTCATGCAACCTATGCTGCTGTTTATCATCGCGTTTCACGATCTGTTTCAGGATCTGTAAAACCACAAACAATGGATCGAGGAAGACCGAGATCCACGCGTACGATCACGAAGAACACATTCTACAAGCTTTCGGAGACAATCCATGTATCAACCCCCGTCAAGTAGCCCTAGCATGTCGTACATCTCATAGTACCGCATGGAGGTTACTTCAAGTGCCGCTCCTGTATCAGTATCATTTGCAACGTGTGCTGGGTCTTTCACCCTCTGATTATTCGCTACAGGAGAATTTTTGCTTATTGCACGAACTGCCGATCCGTTCTTTGTCTCTTCAGCCTTGTTTACAGATTAGGTTATATTAGAAAAGATGGAATAACACATTTACACAACCAACATTTGCATGCGGATCACAATCTCTATGGTACAATACAGGTTAGACACCAGCGTCAATTTACGATTAATGTGTGGGCTGAAATTGTAGGTGATTGTTTGTTAGGGCCAAATGCTCTCCCAGCACGTTTTACAGGAAATGTCTACAAGGACTTTATTTCGAACACACTTCCAAACCTGCTAGGGAATGTACCCCTACTAACACGAAGACGCTTGTGGTTCATGCATGAGGGCGTTTCAACACATTGTTTGGGATGAAAAATGAATAAGGATGAAAAGGCCGGTTGCATAGCCTGCACGTTTCCCCGACCTCAAGCCTTTGGATTTTTATCTGTGGGGCCATCTAACACAATTGCTTTGTGAAACAGGCGTTAATAATGCAAATACACTTCATGCACATGTCATGGTGGTCAGTGAAACTATTCGACACCGTGTAGAAGTATTTGAAAGGGTCGGCAAGTAAATGATCTGACGGGTGCAGGCGTGGGTATTATTTTATTTCATAACGACCAAACCAAATTGTACGTGACACCGTTTTCAAAAAAGAAAAGTCAAAGTTAAATCTAATACTATTTACATTGTTCGGACTGTTGTCCTCATCTTTGTTGTCATATTCACGACATTTTGGCCGGTGTACGCAACGTCTTTCTTATGATTCACTTTGTGATATATGCTGGAATTTCTAACCAAACCCATTACTTGGCCACAGCATAGGGAACAAAAACTTGGAGAGTTGAGTTACTAAAGGGAATTACCTGAAATTGCGATATCCAGAAAAGGCATGGCACGTAGAACTAGATACAATGACCCCCCCCCCGTGGACGAAATATGGTCAGTTCAAAATTCCAACCTATATCTCTTGAAGCAGGAGGGATCGTACAATGGTCGAAACGTCGCTACTATGACAATAAATATGAGGACAACAGTCCGAACAATGTAAATATTGTAAATAGTTACAATACCGCATCTCATAAATATAGGCAGATATTAAATCTAACGTCATGAATATAAAGTTTGCATCAATCCTGCTTTTTATCCATTGGAAAAAAGCGTTTACTGGACGCTTTATGACTATCACTAATGATGATAATAATGATATTAATTATTAATGACGTTATATTTAATGATTTAATTTTTGTTCGTTGCTTTATAATTTTAAATTCGTCCTCAGAAGTGGTTTCGCTTTTCATAATCTAAGTTTAAGATGTCACTGAGAAAGTTTTAGCAAGAAATATTTTTCTGAAGATAATACAAATTATTTCAGATTTAACGCTTCAATCTTTCGCTACCCTACATTATATGATGAACTCATTTAATAAATTATTTCGTCAAAACATAGTCACTTGCTAAATTTGAAAATGTTTTATAGTTTCTTATATGCATAATACGTAAGTAAACGAGATTCTATGAGCGATTTAAGTTTTTTGGCAAGCTTTTTATGCGCTAATCTCAATGACCAGAGTTGGTTCATAAAAATGCTACGGAATATAAACATTGCAAAGTATACGTGACTTATGCTTGTTTTTAGAATATATGCATTGAATCTTTAAGAATACAGAAAAATATTCTTTTCAACCAATTCATTTAGATAATAAAATATATATTAGAGAGCGTTTACGGTCTGTGGTAGCAGTCACGTGCGAACGCATGCAAAGAAGCAAAAATGTACAGAAACAAAAAACTTGTAGCTTTAGGAACCGTTCAGTAATACTCCTTAACCTCCAGCACTCAGCATTATTTATTCATATTACTTCATTTTCACGGAATTGTTTTTCAGTTTGAAGTGGCCCTATTATTGATTGCAGTTAAGGTCTTTTCATCCGTTTCCATAGCAGGACATGTCAACACAACTGCAAAATTAAAACATACCCAGTAATTGGAGTCACCCAAAGTGGCAGGACACTCATTTTGCTTGAAGAACAAAGTCACATTTACAAGGCTAAATGTTAATCCTTCTCGCAACTTGTCATACTCGTTTATATATTGACAATTACCTCGGATATTAGTAACAAAGCAATTATATACAAAGTTACAAAGTTATATTCAGAACTATTCTAACAAATAATGCGACAGATATAATAAAGTTATGATATGAAGAATCAAATAAAGTAGGTTTAGTATGAAAAGAGGGACGATAGAGCCGAATTGTAAGATTAAGGAAATGAAGCCAGAAGAGACTATAAGTAAAACTGTAAGACGTAAGCATTATTATTAGTACTAACAAAGGATAAGAAAAAGTGAAGTAATTGTAGTCAAAGAAGTTGTTATTTAACGACAAACCAACAGAACAACAGAAGAAATGAAAGGGTGAAAATCAATGTAAAAATATTTATTAAGTAATATAAACAAAACTATTCTAGCCTTACTTCTTATAACTTTCAATCTTATTTATTTTCTGAAAGCTTTTCAAAAAATTGCGGAAACCTTTGCCTGCGTACATTATGGCATTTCCTACTTAAATGAAAAGAAATAATCGTATGAAGCTTTCGTTTTTACCTCAATAGTGAAAAGATAAATTAAATTTAATTTCTTGTAGTTTGGATGCATAACCTGAATTTGTCAGCCAGAAACTTTACAATGTATCACCAGAGTCCCTTAGTATCAGTGATTTGCAAATCTCTAACTCAGAAATATTATGATAACAAACAAAATCTGTTTTTGAAAATTCGAGAGTTGCAAGAGGATTTTTGAAAACATTACAAAGCCAGATTAACAGACCGAAAATATTGCAACTAATGTTGATTTTGCTATTCTCAATCTTAATGTTAATATTATCAAAGACCAGTAGTTAAACGAGGCATAGGTGAAAAAATCTTATAATCTTATAGAAATTACATGACTAAAATCTTACTGCCCACAACAAAACAAATAACAGAAGTTGCTGGAGGGCTTTGAAGACTTGGTATCATTTACATTACATACACGAATTTAAATGAATAGTAAATTTCATCAACTGTCAGGCGATTAAACACTAACTTGCAACCGAATATAAAAGACATCGGAAACATTGGTTAACATGACTGTTACGCCCTGCCAATACCTCATAAATAATGAAGGAATCCGTTTTGTTCGCAAGAAATGATGGCTAAGAATATCAGAGACTGTTTGGTTTCAGCAAGAAAAAGATATATATATATATATATATAGAGAGAGATAGATAGATAGATAGATAGATAGAGGAGTCGATAACGCTTTAATGTGTGTAACGTCTGCTTCAGTGAAATGGCAAAAAACCTGTAAATTTACTTTTTATTTGTATCGTCTTTAAATAATCCCCTACATACATATGATTGCTATTGCAATATTTTGTTAAAGTTGTTAAGAGCATTTCCGACGGTTATGTTATAGCAGTTAAACTCGAAAAAAACCATCCAAACATTAACTTAAGATTTTAAATTCATCAGAAAGTTCATAGAGGAAAAGCATTAAATTCTCACAGGAACTTGTAATGTATAATAAGGCAAATATTGTCATTTATTTCGAAATTTCAGAAATAATGATTGCTATTGATCGTAAATTGTAAATATTTATTTCAAATGTATGATATAGATATTGACATTTGTCTTTAAATTTCAGAAATAATGATTGTTATTGTTCATAAGCAATACCGTCAAATGTAAAAAAAAGGATATTGTGAAAATATTGCATAAGTGATAGTCATACAACGCTGAACATTGCCAAAATATTGATTAAAGATCGCAGAAACATTCAAAAGCAAAATATGTCATCCATGAATATCATAAAATGATACATGATGAGCAATAGGTAAGAGGAAAAAAAGGAATGAGCAATATTCGATATTCCGCATGTAAACAAAGATTCAATGTTGAAAATCGAAAGTATGGGATGAGGACATGAAACCAAACGAAAACAAATTGTAAGAGAGTTAATAAAGATTGATTTTGATAGAAAGTGTTAGAGATAAATGCAGTACTATTGTGGATGCACCTGAATGTTGCGAAGCAGTCTGTCTACGGAACATAGAAGGCAGCAAATGGGAGGAGCAGTATTGTTTTGTTTTGTGTCAATCCTTTCAGATTTAATGATGCTGTCAAGATAAAGAGTAATATATATATATATATATATATATATATATATATATATATATATATATATATATATATATATATATATAATAGCATTTTCAAAAACTTCCGTCATATATATATATATATATATATATATATATATATATATATATATATATATATAACGGAAGTTTTTGAAAATGCTATTATTCAATCCCGAGGGGTGGTAGGTACATATGTCCGGCAGGTATTATTCGTTCCGTTGCGTCTTAGCATTCTTTTTTCTTTCCAGTTGAAGCCATGGCGCTGTGGACGATAGAGCAGTTCAGCGTAGGTTTCGCCGCTGATTCAACATTCCCCGAATATCAGGCTGTTTCCACAACCCAATCTTACGTTGGGTTCATGCACGTCATACACGAGGTACACAATGAATAGCAGACTGGTGGGGCCCCACGAAGATGTGGAACACGTTAAACAATCTTTACTGCACAGTCGAAATTGCTCTACTCGGAGGTATGCTACTGAACTTGGCATCGATAATCATTTGGTAAGGCATATTTCTCATGAAGAACTGCATTTCCACCCCTACAAATTGCTCATTGGGCAACAGTTGAGACCAGGGGACTATGCACAGCAGCTTAACTTCGCACGTCAGATGGAAGCAGTTTTTTAGTCAAATGACAGCTTTATTTTGTTAATGAGTGATGAAGCTCATTTTCATGTCTATGGCACAGTGAATCAACAGAATGATTGTTATTGGGCTCTTGTAAATCCGAGAGAACTACACGAAAGACCACTGCACAGCGCAAAGGTGACGGTTCGGTGTAATGTTGGGAAACGCTGCCATCATTTGACCTTGCTTTTTTTGAAGACCATAATGGAAATGCTGTTAACGTCCGAGCGTTACATCGAGATTATAAACAAATTCTTTGTGCCTGAATTACAACGAAAACGTATTCTATCCGGCGTGTGTGATTTCAGCAGGCTGGGGCTACGGCCCAGGCAGCCAGACCATTAATGGACGTTCTTGCCATCTTCTCGATGACCACCTCATTTACAAGTTTGCTGACACCCCTTGGCCTCCTCGGTCCCCTGATTTGTCCATGTCTGATTATTTCTTGTGGGGAAACCTCAAGGCAAGTGTGTGCGCATAATTCTCGTACATTGAAGGATTTGAAGGAAGCTATTCGCGTGGAAGTCACCCAAATTGACAGAGCAATGGTGGAAAAAGTGGTGACCATCTTTCAAGAACGCCTTCATAAATGCATCAATGAAAAAGGAAACCACATGAGGGTGTAGTTTTCCTCGCTTCATTTTGTCAAATGCTAATTCAATGTTAACACATTATGTGAATAGAATTTTTTTAAGCTAAAATTAATGATTTGACTTTTTCAAAATGTGACACTATGAGTTGGATATATGCGCACGCGTGTGTGTGTGTGCGCCCGCACATCTGTGTGTGTGTATATATACACCCCCACATCTGTGTGTGCGTGCGCGCGCACACATATGTGCGAGAAGAGTAGTTAGATTTGACCTGGGTATCAAACTTCAAGACCCAATGACTAGATTAGGAATCTAGATAAAAACATGTTTTGGACATATGGCCAAAAGGGTAGATGAGTGTTAAGTACTTGTCAAAATACGAAGACCGGCTCTGGTCAAAACTTAAAAGGGTCTGAATTTAATGTCCCTGAATCGGAGTCAGCTAGGCTAAGAAATATTTTTATCTTCAGTTTCTTCAAAGGGAGAAATGGTCATGAAAAAGTTATGGGTTTATTCGTGGGTGTCCCTTGTCCGGAAATGATGAAAGAGGATTCTGCATATATACGGGAGCGCTTTGGGTCACGGCAGTTAGACTTAGTTTAGGTTCGAGGAAGGTTGATTTAGGCCGGAGCAAGTAACAACGAAGAGCGACCCATTAGCAGCTGGACATTGTTAGCTAAGATATATATATTTTTTTGCCAGCCGAGAATCACCCCAGAGTTAATCATCCACAAAAAGGTCACACGCCCTCCCTCCTCTTTTCGTCCTACCCAAGTTTGTAGTTGTGTTTTTCTTTTGCCTGTGAGCCTGCCTCTCGCTCGATCCGCCGCACAGAAATTCTACGACGTGGGGTCTATATCTTTGTGCAACGAGTTGCAGAGGTGGGTAGTCTCACAAAAATCGTCCCTCCTATCTGCCTCACCCTATATATATATATATATATATATATATATATATATATATATATATATATATATATATATATATATATATATATATATATGTAAGATAATGCAACTTAACAAAAAGTATGGGATTAACAGAATGGCTTCTAACCTATCGAGATATTAATAGAAAAATAAAATAAAACTTACATTCAATCATTAAATGAAGCCTATCCGAAAATGGAAAACAGTATTGAAGCCATGAAGAGCTTCCGGAAGTAATGCAAATAATAATAAAGTCGAATATATAACGAGCTTAGATAATATGTTGTTATTTCTTTTTGATTTTTGACTTTTGTATGATTTTATTTTGGCCTTGCATATGAAATAACAAAGAGAGTGGAGGTGGGATTTGAAACATTTATCAATGTATTTTTTTCAGGTAGATATTCAGGGCTGGCAATTCTAAGAAAAACCTAAAATTATGTGTTGTCAGTATATTATTTTATAAGTGATAATTATTCCAGATTAATCTAAATTCTCCCAGATTAAGTCTACCCATGTATTCTCCTAACAATGTTGTTTTAGCTTTGCTCATTATTAGAATTTTTAGAATTGTTCCTATTTCAAAATATATTACCTGAAATGCTTCATAGTTTGGTCATGCATATGACACCTTACTAGTTTCTGCACAAACATAAATTAACAGATCTCATACATAAACTAAACAAAATTGAAACTAATATTGGATACACACATAAAAAATAAACGGAAAACCTTACCTTTTGTCGAGTAGAATTAGAAGATATCATTAGATAATGGGAGACTTGCAAAGTTAACACGCCCAGTGTTATATAAACAGCTGAGTGGGCAGAAGCCAGGTGTATTTTTGTATTTGTATCTCGTTGGTACGAGAAAAATAATTGAGAATTACTACTACCATTGTCTTTGTGGTTATATTATACTTTTCTTGATATTCTGTTAATGGTTGAATATTAAACGTCTAAAAATGTCGAAAAATAATTGTCATAAATGTTTATGCTCATCACAAGAAAAAGATGACATCTGGAATAATTACAGGTTTTTTTCGTCATGTTATTATTGTTCATGTTGAATATCCTTTTTCTAATGATGCCGTTCATCGACGAAACATTTCTTGACCATTCCGCAGGAATCTCATCGCGCCTGAGAATATCGGTTGCTTGCTAGCAATTTCATAATACCATCTGACCCTGTGTCAACTAAAATGAAAATATGAAAGACAATAAATAGCACCCGAGTTAAAATACAAAAATAACCACAATTACAACAAAATCAATTATATTTGGAGCGCCCTGGGATTGATCAAATAAAGTCCCAGTAAACTCACTGAAGGGATTCCAAGGAGCAACATGCTTTAAGGAAATACAAAAATGTTACTCACAAGTACATCTTTCAACTGACAAAGTGTTTTAACTATGTAAAATGTGTGTGATCCTAGTTTTGTTTTGTTTTTTTTACAAAAATAGTCAGTGGAAAATGTTATGAAGTCATTTCTGATCCATTAGGAAATGTGTATGCAACAGAAATCAAAGAAAGAAAAAGAAATAATAATAATAATAATCTTTCAATGGTTTCTTATATTCTATATCATTATCGCTTCCGCGATTCATACACTGACTTGTTTTTTTTGGGGGGGGGTGTTACTTTTAAGCCTACGTTGCCTTGGGGGGGATTTAAACAAAAAATGATTTCATTGTGCACTAGTATGCCTTTTGACGTAGAAATCCAAAACCCAACTTCCGTTTTAACTTACTTCAAATTCCTTCAATGCTATGTTTTCTTTTCATTCGCTGATTCATTCGCATCTCGCTGAAGTAATACCCGATTGCACATTCAAATCAATTTTTGTTATAACGATTTGAATCCCCAAGAAGACTGTTGGACTAACCAGGATAAAAATATGTTTATCCAAACAGAAAACGATTACGATTTTATTGTAGTTCGAATGTACAACAAATGTTCATGTCGGTATTTTAGCAGTGAATACTTTTATCGAAATGCATATATACTCTTATCAAATTAAAGCTCCGTTGGTTGCAGTGGTTAAATGGTTTTTATGCTTAGACAATTTCTTGAATAGATTTATCATAATAACGATTCAATTCTTAGGTAGACAATTACTTATATTTTGAACGTATCTACATTCAAATCCAGTTATCATTTCAATTCATATTTTGATTGCTATTAAAGTTATAATTATATGTATCAAAAGTAAAATATCTTGAACGTAGTGAGTATATTCCTGATCAAAAGTAAACCCCTTCTGTTTCTTTTGTGATCATCAAAAATTATATTTTATGAGTTACGCCACGATTGTAATATGAAAACTAAAATTAATTATTTGAATTGAAAAGAGATTTTTACGAGAGATTCATACGCTAACACTTATATATTACGTATTAGCAAAGGTTTCCAGTGAAAATCGGTGTATTTAGTTTCTAGTTTTCAAGATAAAAAATAAACTGGGAAAATTTCAGCTAATATGTTTAAAAATTCTTTATTTAGGAATCCAAATGATTTAGATTAAATCTTAAACAGGAAAAATAGATAGATAAACAGATAGATATGCACAGACATAGATAGATAGATAGATAGATAGATATGCACAGCCCTAAACAGAAAAACTATTTATGCACAGAGATAGATATGTGTGCACAAATGTCGAAAGATAGATAGATTGGCAGATAGATATTCATAGACAGAGGGACAGAAAGACAGATATATATATATATATATATATATATATATATATATATATATATATATATATATATATATAGATAGATAGATAGATAGATAGATTTGACGTGCCTTAACGATAATTTCTTTAAACGCCATTATTATATAGAGATATATAAAATAGATATTCACAGACATATATATATATATATATATATATATATATATTATAATAATATTTTTAGTTTTTAAAAATATGATTCCTCCGCTACATAAGAGTTCTCATGTTTCAAAAGCGAGAGCCGAGACCCCTAACATAATTTTTTAAGTTATGAAGAGTTAAGGCGTCTGGACCCGCTTCCTTGTCAAGCGAGAATTTGGGAATCAAATTCTCGCTTGACAAGGAAGCGGGTCCAGACGCCTTAACTCTTCATAACTTAAAAAATTATGTTAGGGGTCTCGGCTCTCGCTTTTGAAACATGAGAACTCTTATGTAGCGGAGGAATCATATTTTTAAAAACTAAAAATATTATTATAATATAAGCTCTACTTCTGTATGGAGCACTGTCCTTTTGAAAATGAAGCTAAATATTAAGGAACACCGGATTATCTAACTAACGTGTTCTTTCCTATTTCACTGCATACCTGCATACATATATATATATATATATATATATATATATATATATATATATATATATATATATTGACAGATATGCACAGACATCGATCGATAGATAGATAGATAGATGGATAGATAGATAGATATTACATTTGATGTGCCTTAACCCTAATTTGTTTAAACATTATTATTAATGTTTATTCACATTTGAGTAGATGCTCTGTTTTTACTTGTTTATTAAACAGTATATTTATTTATTTACATCCACCCGGATGAATATTCGAGAAATCACGATAGATAGGTATGCACAGAAATAGGCAGATAGATTGATACATACATACATTGTGCTCTTGTGTATGCTTGAACCAAATAAAAGCCGATAATACCAATGAAGTGTGGAAAGTGAGACACCGAAATCCGATAGATGCCTTTCAAAAGCTAAGCAAAGTATTGAGAAACAGGAAAATTTCGTTAGCAGCAACGGAAAAGTATTGAACTGATACGTAATGTCAGTCCTTCAATACGGCAGGGAATGATGGACATTATTCTCACAAAGACGTAACAGAAATGTGAGTCTTCAGTAGGTTGTTTAAAATATCATGGACTGAACACGTGAGCAACGGCGAAGTTTTAGAGAAAATGAAAACAAAAACGACTCTTATGCTTAACATAAGAAATAAACAGTTGAAATTTCTAGAGCACATAATGAGCAAAAGGGATTTGGAAAACTTGACATTCACAGGACATATTAAAGTCAAGAGAGACAGAGGAAAACAATGCAAAATCTACCTAACGAGTTCGTGTAAATTTATGGCAGAAAAGAGTTTATGATAGGTAGCAGAAAGTCAAAAGCTACAAATGACAGGATATTGTGGAGAGCCATGATTACCGACGTCTTGAAGAGACATGACACATAGAAGAAGCATAAAGAAAACAAACACAATGTCTATCTTATATATTTTTACATATGTATATACTAGTGTCTATATAAAAGTAAAACTAGTACTTTAATTACAATAGATTTGGTAGCAGAAGCACAGAATTTGTACCGAAATGAAAACAGAATTCTAAAATTAGTCTTTAATATAATGTCTTTCTTTCAGAATCGTATTATTCAATCTTTGGTATAAGCGCCTCAGAGAATAGTGATGGTTACTCTCTTAGTTATATTCACGAGTTGCTTCTGTTACTTCCTCATCATTGAAGTGTCATTAAGATCTGAGTAAAATGAAACTCTGAGGGTGATAGGATTCTAGGGTGGATCAGACCAGCCATGCACTGCTACTTTAAACTGATGTGAGATCCTGCATTATCATTTTGCAAAAGTGCATTATTTATCTTTAAAAGTGAAGAAGATCTTATTCTGACAATCCCTCAGACATAGTGGAGCCATTGAAAATAAACCCTGTATTGCGCTATTAAATCGTCTAAATTCCAACGGCCCCTAATTTTTCAAGAAACTAGCATGGCGTGTCATGGCGTGGAAATGTCTGAAATAGTGAAACTAAAGAATGAAGCCCCTCTGAACATTTATCATGGAAATGCTGATAGGGTCGGGGCCGGCTTGCAAGGTTGCCTCTCTGGGAAATAACCTTCTGAGAATACATTTCCCCACAAAACAACAGTTCAAACAATTTTGAATTCTATCAAAGCTGACAAATGAGTATTGAGCAGCTACAGACCAAATACTGCATTAATACTCCATATTTATTCTACTTTTCCCTATTAAAATTTGATTACCTGCTTCAATTTGTCCTATAATTGTCTTGTAATTTCTCGCAGAATCCTGACCTTGTGAAATCTTCGACTGCTTAGATAAAATATTGAAATCGAAAATATTGAAGAAAACAGCGATGAGACTTGAACTCGTATTCCCAGTCTCGAGAGGTGCTCTTTCATCACAAGGCTAGGTCTTAAAGCAAAGATAGCGTAGAAAATCGAAGAAAAGATGAAACAATATGAATACAATGTAATCTTCCGTGATAGAAAGTGATCAAGATAGTGTGCATAAAATATAGTTTCCTTATACGCATGCTGTCTGAAGTTACTTTATTTTTTGCTTGTAGTAGACGAAGATTAAGTATCTCAGAATAGAGTAATAAAATCAATAATAATAAAATATAGTAAATCTGACATAATAATTAACATAATTATGTTCTCATGAAATACATATAAACAATAAGCTATAGAAAGCATTTACTTCTAGTGTGGGAACAAAGAATGCAGTGATTTTAATCGGCACAGAATTATTCCAATATATAATTAATATAATATGATTTTCAGTGTAAATATATTTTTGTAAGAAAATAAGAGATAACGCGGAAACAAAAGCAAATCCAAAGTGCAGAAAGTGAGATGTCAAAACAATTCATATATTTTAAGAGAGATTATTCGATATGGTTTCCAGGGAAAGAGATGGAGAAACGAGATGGATACCCCATAGAGCCGAATTTAGTTTAGTTTACACTGTGCTATGTATTGGCTTAAAATGAATCTTATTGGATTCAATTAATGGAGTGGGGCCCATGAGAAATTGGCCCAAACTAGCTCAGTTCTGGACGCAGTTGCAATGATCATGGATTATTAGCTTTATTATTAGGAACCATAACTAACATTGGATGAAAATATTCTAAAATTTAACTCTAATATTGTTTGAGTATTGTCGAAAATAGATAGAAATAATTTGATGGTTAGTTTTCTTTAATGTTGAAAGGAAAAGACAAAAGAGAAAGAGAAAGACAGGGAGATAGGGAGAGACAAATAGAATACTTTTGGAATGTTGCTATAAACATTTGCTTGCCAACATTGGAGAATACGCCAAACAGATGTCCGTTTAAAAGACACCGGCGTTGCATTTGTTCAAACTCTACTGATATAAGAATAGAAATAATTCTTAATATATTTGGACAAAAGAACTTGCAATGTAACAATTCAAATAGGACAAAACTTTGTGACTTCTTTTGATAAAATATAGGCAAAGAAATGTATTATTGTTCATGAATACTTTTGAGTAATTTTATTTTCCCTTTAAGTCATTCATAAGTTTTATTCTAAGGCAGTTGTGATGATGTGTATCTGCACGTCACTGCACAGTCTGCGATGCGAATAGACAGGTGCTCGCTATGTTCCACAGATTCGTCTCAATGTTAGGGCCGTTATCGTCGTCAACAAAAAATAACGACAAATGCTTTTCAAGACCATTGTTTGATCGGGAAGAAGCAAAAAAAAAAAAAAATTGAAACTTAACTGGCAATCTCTTCGTACTGCTACGAGAAAGCGAAGTATCTAACTTCTCACTAAGATTCGGATACTGAAAACAGACCCCTACACACTCACTGCTGGGCCACTTCACTCCCTGCGCACACTTTCATTGACTGCCCTTTCGCTCACTGTCCGATTCATTATATGGATATTTGCTGGGGGATCCACCACCCATTTCCGTTCGCTCGTGTTCCACCAACAGGGGAATCAACATAAGACAGCTTTTGGATGGTCATGTTTTTAAAGGACTCTACTTTTACGGTTATCTAAAATTACTAACGAAACAATGCTTGAGAGGATTCCGGAAAAATCCTGGTCATTAATTTTACTCAAAGATGGACTGGAGACAAGATTCCTGAGAAACCCTGGTCATTAAATTGACTTAAATGGAAAAATAATCTATCTATTCATCACGTAAGGATGTATGAGAAATCATATTGCTACATAGTAAGGCTAAGATTTTAAAAGTCTTCTTGAAGTGATTTAATTTCAATTAACCGAGATGTTGCCAGGATATTATAAAAATTAATGATAATTTAAACTTAATAGATACTGATGCCTGACGATGGATACCATTATAACAGCTCTTCATAGGGAAATCATTCTTCCCTGGGTACAGTTCTGATTAATGGCTTTCTTAATAGTCAACGGTGAGTTCTGCTAAAAGTAACATTTCTGAAAGAAGCTGCACGAACACAACACAAAAATTTGCTGTTGATGATAAATCAATATCAAACGTTGCTTTGGTATAATCCATGTGATCAATTGTGAAGAAATGCAATCACTGAAGGAAATATCATTACATTTAAATGAAAACGAGTATGAAGAAAGTGTACAACAGAAAGCAATTATGAAGACTAACGAAAACTCCCAACACTATAGTTAACTGGATACAGAAAAGTTAACTACTGAAGTAAAAAATCGTGAGGAGTGTGGAACGTATACAAAGTCATATACTGCAAGAAATACCTTTACTGAAATAAAAAAACTTAAAAGTCATTTTAATATATAGACCAAGTATTTATGCAGATATATATGTACAAACAAACAATTAGATAATTGACACTTAGCATCTGGTGATTCTACGAAGATAGAAGTCACAGCAAACCCGAACGTTTTCATTTACAGTTTTCCATTTCATGATTTCAGTCATTTTGCAGTATTTGTGGGGACAGTTCCTGCACAGGCATGATATACATATTCCACAATACTTTCTCTTCTCGTATTTATCCAGTTTTTAATCAATTTCATTCTCTATATCTCACTCGAACAACTATATCCAGAATCTAATAGATTCCCTTGCAAATTCTTGATTTGCTTTCTTGGCCTGGATTGAAGGATGCATTTCCGTTTCAATTCTATAGAGTTTCTTTTCCGGTTCTTTCAGACAAATTAACCTTACTATTTGCACTCTATAACTGTTCAGTCCAATTCAAATCCTTTACGCATTTCCAAATGAATCACTGTCCCTAAAAAGTTATCTCTATTTCTGTAATTACTTCTGGACTTACGACGACGTTACGACGACTTCCGAAAATACTCATGTATATAAACTTACATCATCGATATGACGCCGATACTCCTTTTCAAAAAAATAGTATAAGTGGGACCTATCAGTGCTGACCATTATGTCCACTCATTTCGCGCAAAACTTAATTATAGTCAATTATAGCATGCACCGTGGAGTAATCGATAGCGGTTCGAATTCCAGTCGAGTCCGTTACATGCATTTACAAGCAAACAGCCTTGCGAAAGGTATGATTCCATCTGTTCTCTCCTCAGCTATGAATAAATAGCAGAAAAGACTGAGTTCTATAGCCTTGAGTTAGGAGTAGGTAAACTTTGAATTGAAAACTTCTAACATCAACAGGAAGCATGGGGAATACGACTACATACTTGAATAAATAGACAATCGGGGAGATGTTCCACCAACAAGTGAGAAGGCCTTAGGTATGGATATGTATCCGTTCTAATTGGCTTTCACCCCAGTTAGTTAATTACACGGCAAGGGCTAATTTATATAGTAAAATGACATGAAAACCTTTATTACACTCTCATTGATCTGCTCCATCAGTCACTCACATATTTATCCCGATTATTGAGTGGAGCAACTTATTCTTTAATGTGGAAACTATATGAGGATATTTTATACACATTCTATTCAATAGTGTGTTGAATAGTTTTATTTATCTTTGGTTATTCTACTTTTATCGGTATTTATGAAGTCAGTTTCATTTTTTCACGTGTATTTTTAATATCCATTTGTGGTTTCTTTGTTCTTAAAAATATATATTTCTCATTGATTTTTTGTAAATATTGCCGAATTTGAATTTCCTGTTTCAAATTTTGCTACGCTGTGCCCTCTTACTTCATGACAAAAAGGATGATCACTCGCTCAAAGTCATTTTAACCATTGAGCTGAGAAAGTTTTTGTATACAGCTGAGAGTTTAAATATTTCTGAACGGTCTTTGCGCTATGCATGACATCCATATGAAAGTCTCGATCTGACGAGGCTATTTATGAACATCATTCGTGTTTTCAGAGGCAATCGCTCTCGTGTTGTGATTATTATCGAGTACTTCGCTGATTTTTGCGTAATAACAAGCCATCTGCAGTGAATTAGAGTCGCGAAATCCATTCTTTTTGTCTCAAAATATTGTTTCTAGTGAGATGGACAGCAACCTCCTTCCTGATGTTACGAAGGAGGATGATAGAACAACATTCCGAAAGAAATGATCTCTCATGAGCATTCTTGAAAACAGTGCACACCTTCCATTGACTTGTGAAATATTTCCTCTTCGGGCAGCGGAGAAATATTTTTCAGACCTATGGAAGGTTTCAGCTGTATGCCCTATTTTCAAGTATATATGTAATTTCAGGTGTTACGAAGATAATAACTAAAAATCCCAACTATTACTACTAATTTATGGTAGGCTTGATAAACTGGTTACTACTTATCTCAATCAGGGACACATCATAGAAATAACTGTCCCTTAGCATCCATTGCATTCCATCTAGGGGATTTTAGACAATGGTGGGCGCAACATTGAAAACTCAAATGTTCGGCCAGGAGAACTCGTAATAACACATAGGGTTATATGCAGCTGTTATCCAGTAGGATAATACAATGTAGGCTGTTCTTGAAAATATCTCGCAGAAATTGGATTAGGAAAGAATTAGAATAAAAATAAACGGGGTATATGTGTGCTACTTGGGCACTCACATAGAAATGGAAGAGGTAGATTTATCTCGATCTCAAGTGATTTGATAGAACAGCGGATGGTCATTTTTGAAGCTCGGTCATCTAAGAGGCATCCATTTTAGAATGGGAAGGAAAGGGATTTTCGGGGATCGAGTGGCAAACGGAAATAGCGTATATCTAAGTGCTAGTTTTATTAATAGTCATCGAGAGAATTCTGGTTCGCCCTCTGGCGGTAGACGGACATGACCGTCGTGCGCTTCTGAAGCCTCCATTTCGTATATATATATATATATATATATATATATATATATATATATATATATATATATATAAATATATTAAACAAAAAACACGAAACTGAAATAAAACGACGATTAGTGATAGGATAAAAACCATTCATCAGAAATGGAGAATTTAAAGTATATAACGAATGTGTAAAGCCGCCTATTATATCCAGTTGCAAAATAAAAGTTAATGTAATTCGAAACCATCTCAATAATGTCCAAAATCAATGGAAAAAGCAATGGATAAGTTTATGAGAGATAAAAAGGTCAGCGTATATCAGAGAAGAGAGGAAGATAAGAATATATAGAAATAATTAAATATCAATAATGTTGGTGGACAAAACTCAGCAAGAATAAATGCAGATGGAATAAACCGGTTACTTGCCTGCTACTCAATGGGCAATAGGAAAACCCATGAACGTTATTTGCAAAAAATCGATTACAATTCACACAGAAAACAATCATACAGATACAAAAATAAAACAAACCATCTGGTATGAATAAATATCAGAATGCAAAATGTTCTAAAAATAATTTAATTACAGCCAAATCACATTAGAGTGTAAAGAAAATTTATATTGTTCTATTTTTTAATTACAATTCAATATATTAGTTTTATGATGCAAAATGCATTTAATGGCGATTGTTATGTGTTGACTAAACAATTGTCAAGTTAAAGCAGACATTTTAATCATAGAAAACAAATTAGCTCCTGAAGTTTAATCATCATTCATGCAATAACATCTTTAAATTTAACGTTAAACCCACATATACACTAATCAGATTATATAATTCGATTATTTATCGTTCTCTTTCGAATATATACGCATATACATATATATCTTTTCTAGTGCTTGTATTAACAAAGATTTAACGTTAAATCCACATATACAATAATCAGGATATATAATACGATTATTCATCGTTCTCTTTCGAATATATATATATATATATATATATATATATATATATATATATATATATATATATATATATATATATCTTTTCCAGTGTTTGTATGAACAAATATTAGCAACATGCGTATGCGCGCGTGTATATCGGTATGTGAACGTTTGTGTTTAACTTTTAACAGTCTGTATAATTCACTACTTTCCTTTCGACTGCATTGATTTTCTACTGCATTACTTAATTTCAGTCATGGCCGTTTTCTGTTGCTATAGCAGAATATGACAGCACAACTGCAAAATTCAAACATGCTATCATTCATTCATCTGAGTGGCAGCATAAAATTTTTGCTTGGCAAACAAAATCACCTCTTGTGTGTTAAAGGTTAAATATAGTTTCTTTCCGCTTTCGACAGATATACAACAACTTTTGTTTGTGTTCCTTTGTCATTTCATAATTATGTGAGATGACCACAAAATGTAGACGGTAAAGGAAGGAACTTATTTTTGTCCTCATCTTGGATTATCGATCTGGCTGTAAAAAACAATACAAAGTGATATGTATTGGAAATTTATTACTATCGAAATAATCAATCGTTCAAGCCTATATTAATATAACTCCAGCATCCAAAGGAAGAGTATTTTCCATTAAAATAAGCTCTCCTTACTGTTTTTCAGAGTATAAAATCAAAATAACAGTAACCATTCTTATGTTTTGAAAAGTCAATGTTATGTATCAAAATTGCCGGGGTGCGAAACAGAGATAAGGGTTTAAAAAGGTGAATAAATTCCAGCCAGTTGAGAATACAAACAATCTGAAACATCTATTAATGCCAGTAGTGTCTTGTTTTAATGATACCCAACCGATATTCATAAGAAAGCGTTTACTCTGCACTTATAAAATTTGTTTTTAGAAGTTAGTGAGTGAAACCAACTTTTAAAACTTTTAATCATGCAAAGCAAAACCCATCCGCTTATATTCAATGTATGTAATAGCGATATGTAAAGTTTTATATAAATTTGAATATGTCAAGAACTGTTTTCTGAGTTGTTAATCCGTTATGCAGTCCGAGGAAGTCAGTCCTAACGGATGAAACACGTCGCTAAGACCTTTTACAATTTGTCATACATCTTATATATATATATATATATATATATATATATATATATTTGAAGTATTAATTGATTTTTAATCCAACATTATTGTTTCCTAATATAAAAGGTATATTTAGTGGTTACACACGTCTGAGTAGACATCTGTTTCTTTTTTTAAGTGAAATTCTTTTCTACCTTCATAGAGATCGAAGATCTTGCTTTTGAAACGCAATTTATTTCCTTAGTAAAATTTCTGACCTCTGATATACATTAATTTCACTATTTAAAATATACAGGGATGAATACCCAATAGATATAAAGTTTATATATATATATATATATATACATATATATATATATACATATACATATACATATATATATATATATATATATATATATATATATATATATATATATATGAATTGACAAAAGTACTTTAGAAAATGGTAATACATGTAATGTATTTCTTTCCATATGCAGAAGTAATGTCCTGCAGTAAACCAGTGTTTAGTCTTAATTATGGAAGTTTTACAAAGGAGTTATTTACTTCTTAATATCACCATTTTAGTATGACAAAGACAGACTGCAGTAATACATGCCTTATATCGAGAGAATTGTTCGAAAATAATTATTCGATAACAAATATTCGAAACACATTTATTCGAATTGTAAATTGTTTGAATGAAAATTAATAGAAAGGACAATTATACTAAATGATAATTATTCGAAATGTAAAACCCTTTATTGAAATAAAAATGTCAAAATTAAAAGATGAATTCAAAAATGATAATTATTCGAAATACAAATATCGTTTATAAAACAATTTTTATTAAAAAGTCCTTATAACCTTAAGTTATAAAATACTGCACGCAAATAGTCAACTACTCAACAGTTCTCGTTAAAGGATACCATTAATTTTTTAAGTTTTCAATTTACGTCGCGATGTTTCTTGGCGCTCTTGATACTTTGGCCATCTGTTCTTTCTTTTGAAATATGAATTAAGCGTCTAAGAATTTCCATATTGTGGGGTGATGGGATGATACTTGCTGCAAAAAAAAGCCCTATTCCATTCTTCAAGAGCGTTATTAGTTCTAGGTGAATTAGCATTGAATCTCTCAATACAAGACTACATCCATATTTCAAACATAGGTATTTTGAATAATTATCATTTAGTATAATTCTTTCATTCAAACAATTTACAATTCGAATAAATGTTTTTTCTTAATTATATATATATATATATATATATATATATGAACATAATCACCAGGCCTGACAGTTGCCTTTACTATGAAACAGAGTGTTGCCTCTGGTTGCTGAATTCCGTGTACACCTATATGTATATATATATCCCTGGTACTGCGCACTCTAATCCATAAATATAGCATATCTGAAAACTATATTTCATCTCTCTCTCACACACATACTTACAAACATACATACACACACACACACATATATATATGCGTGATAGAAAAGTGACAAACAAGGAAAATTACTTAGTATAAACAAAACCATTATGTCTGTGTTGTTTAATATATTATAGGAAATTAAATTATTTTACTTCTTAATAATTGAAAACAGAAAGAATCGCATTTTATTACTCTATCGTTTTTTGTCGCTTCGCAGTGAAGAAAACGTTATCAAGAGAATGTCGGAGATCGATTGAATATTGAATTCGATATGCGCAGCTCTGACGTCGATCCAAAGTGAATTTCAGCTGAGAAACAAGAATAGATGGCGTATTCAAAGCTGAAACAGTTTTTTGTTTTCCACCGGTATCAGTTATTTGTGTTCGAGATCAATTAAAAGTAAATATTTCGAATGTTGATTTTAGAGGTAGTTATTCAAACCTTCGAATTTTCGTTTAACCAAATTTCCCAATTTCTGATTATTGAGCTTTATTACCATTCTTCTGCGTATTGATTTTGATTCTCACTAAGCATAGGTAAAAAAAAAACAACTAATATTGTCTTGCGTTTCTTTTAAATGCTTTCCGTTTTATTGTATCCCGAATTCAGTGCACCTTGATGGGGCGTATATGTTTCATGGTTGCCAGTGTTTTTATCAAATGACAGATAATTACAAAATAAATATGAATAAATATTTTGTGGCTTCCATCTTCAGTAAAATTAAAAATTTGATTTAGTGTATTTCGGGTCTACAAAGAATATTATCATCCAACAAATTTATATTTCATTTTCAGACAATGCATTGTAAATCATTGTCAGCTTTCGATGGAACAATAACAAAATCACAGTATATACGTTTCAGAGTCATGCAAACGATTCAAAATAATGTTGAACTTTATCTAAAATGTCACCTAGAATTGATTTCTAATTAGACTTCTTAATATTTTGGCATACGCTTGATTAAATTTTTCCCCTGATTATATTTTGTAGATATTCCAAAATTTAATATTTTCAAAAGATTTATTAGAATTCAAGATTGTTCGGATGTAATAATTTAGAGGTCGCATGATCCAGTGCCATGTATTTTAGGTCACATTGTTAAGTTTAGATGAGAGATTCGTTCAGCAAAATCTCGTCACGTGTCGCCAGAACACATGAGCTGGAAAAACCTGGCGCTCATTTTAATTTTTTATATTAGCGTAGAATTCTAACATTTAAAAATATAAAATGCTGGAATATCTAAAAAAGAAAAAAAGAGAGAAAAGTTATGCTATAATAAGAGTTCAAAGTAAAGGAGATGTGAGGAAGAATATCAAAGAGCAAATCCTTAAGCGAGTGTGTGAACCACTATAAGCAAGAGGTGCCAACGTTAAAGTCCAACAGCATCACCAACTCAGTGTTTTAGTACTTAAAATTTGTTTTTGACCAGAGTTACTGCATTTGAAGTGCGTTAGATTTTTAGCACAGCAAAAAATACAACTTAAAAATTAAGTTTATACTGCATATTCAATTTTGAATCGGCATAAATCACATTGGCCGTCATCTGATTACCAGAAAACACGATATTTTAAGAAAATAAAAATAAAAATCTATTAAAATCAAAATGATTCCTAACGTCAAAACAATTTTATGTGAAATGGGTATTTTAATATTTACTCGATTTCACTATGCCACAAAATTTCTAAATTCTGTTAAAAACACATTAAAAATTTATTTTTATAATATAGGCGGCTCGCATCAGTCAGAGTAAGTTGTCTAGGTGAACCGATATTCGTATGAATGGCTGACTGACAGCGACAAAAATGTGTCTGGACAGCTCTATACTTAATAGTTTTCGTTTTGTGGTCATTAATAAAAATCAATATTTAATAATTTTACTATATTTTTGTTGCTAATCATCTTTTGTTTAAATAGAAGAAACATTATTTCTGGAAGACATTCTCTCCTCTGAAATCTTGATTTAAAAATGTAAGGAAAATATTTACTATTTTTTGGTTGCAAGTAATAAATATTTTTAAAAAGATATTGTTCACTGTGAAAAATTTAAGAAGCAAACCATTTAATTTTCAAAAAAAAAAAATAACTTATACTTTACCCACAGGTGAATTATTGGGTTAATCAGAAAAATAATTTTTTTACTATAATTATTAATTTTTCGTGAGTCAGGGTGTGCGAGTTGAAATCCCGGATTTTTATTTTCTTTAACAGGAAAATATTATGAACCGGCCGACTTGAGAAGTCTTAATAAAAAGAGATGTGCTTCCCGACAGGAACTGAACCTGTATCTCACTTTTTCATCTTATAGCCGGAACTTGCTGTTACCAATTAGGACACTGAAGACCATCATGATAAAGCAAGTGTTAACATTTTTTTTACAATATTGTTCACACTGTACAAGGCCAAAGATTAATGATTAAGCCTAGATTTGAATAGGTTAAGAGTGTAGTGATCGGTGAAGCATCCTCTTAGGAGTCGGTTCCACAAAGCAGTGGGAAGAAACAGCTCGAGTAGAATTTACATCTGACCAATAGAATACGAATGGAATGAGGGTGGTTGCCTACAATATGCGTGGAATGTCGACTCTTAGCCGTGAAGGTGAGAACTAGTCGAACTAATGAAAGCAATTCGTCTAAACACTTTCCATGGAAGTAGCGATAGAGCAATGAGAGGTTTCAGGTGTTTCGTCTGTAGGAATGAGGTTGTAGGGTGGAAAATATTTCGTTACCCACAAGAATGCGTAGACGCTATTGGGCTCTATCGAGCTTGGAAAGTGAGTGAAGACTGGGCAGCTCCTGTCCATATATGGCAGCTGTACTCCCTTTTAGCCTGATTTAGTAGAGGATAGCTACTTATTGGAACGACACACGGAACCAAACATTTTTAGTATCTTTATCGATGAAAATTATGCATGGATTCCATTTGAGGTCAGGTTGAATTTAAGCCCCAATATGCGCCTAAAGTATGGGGTCTCCCCGAGGGAGCAACCTTTCGTCGCGATAGACGTAAATTTAGGGTAGGCTTGGTGAGGATGAAATGTCACTAATTTTCGAGGCATTGATTCAGACTAGCCAGTTTCCTTCCCCTGATCTGTTAAAGCCAGCTCAGAGGAGAGATCAGCTGCCAAGCTGTATCCATCTAGATATTTGGAGGTGCATCCATATAATGTTGGATCATCAGCATATATATTCACAAATGAGACAGATCATTTATGTAAAGTAGAAAGAGGGTTGAATGAGAAAACCAGTCTTGGGGAACACCTGTGTTGGTCCCTTGATCCTCGGAGGATTGGCCGTTAACAACCACCTTCAATATCCGTTAGGAAAGACTTGGTAATCGAGGAGACGCTTACTTAAGGAATACACACTTCTTCTTTGAATCTATATCTGGTAGATTTTTTAATTATTTCTGTGCCTGAAACGTAAACACAGTAACTTTCAAATGGTTTGTTTTAACTTGACATTATTTATTTTTATAAATATTATCCTCATTGGGTACAGGTCTTGATGTCCCTGTTTAGATTTTTTCTTATAATGTGAAATTAATATGAGACTGCCAAGATCAAGAGGTCCTATTAAAGAAAATATACCTCCCAACATTATTCGAACCAGTATTTCATATTTTCCTCGGGAGAAATACTCATATAAACTGCATATTGTAATGACCTACGCTCCATGGATGATATAAGTCCCTAGCTAAAATATTACCTTGTAATATATTGGTTAATTATTCTATAAATTCTGAAGAAAATTCTATTGGAAGTAGGAGATATAGTATTGTTTCTTCTTTCAATCAGTGCGTCTTAGCTCCGACATAGCTAATGTGATAGTGCAGACAAAATGCAAAGTAGAAACGATTACGAATTTATGTCATAAATTCATTTATTAAAGGACATTGAGTTTTGTAAAAACAAAATCTTAGAGTGGTACACCTACTGAAAGAATAAATAAAGATTTTTGAAAATATGAAATTATTAAACCAATATTATAGATAATTATAGAAAATCTATAAGAAATATAAAAAAAAAATTGTTTTTTGTTACTGACAGTAACTCGAGAATATAAAAACAAAAAAATTAAAATGTTCACAGAAGGCCATATTTAATTTGATTTTATTTTCACTTTTTTAAACTTCAAACTAAAATAACCGTATGGACAATTCTTTTGGATTCCGATTTTTAATTTATTTCATTATTTAATTTTCAAGGATATATCTAAGAAAAGTGCAAACCTCAATATGATACACAACTAAAAATTATCAAATTAAAAAGCTCGGGTGCAGTCGGGCAAAAAATACATCTCTAAAATTTTATAGATAGATTGCTTTAAAAATATATTCGCTTTTGCATAAATGCAAAAAGATTTATTAAAATCCTATAATTACATGAATTTTGGATGATTTATAAATCAATGTTTTTACGACCCCCAAAAATGTAATGGTATTATTTTATACTAGTGTTAAGTGCCTACATTAGGCCCTTAAAACCTTAAAACGCATTTAAAATAATTTAAATAGCTCCTTTGATAAAATCTTGGTTTTATTTAAAAGAAAATAGCCGAAAAATAATCTATATGAAAAAAAAAAAAAATACATTTCCGTATGTAAAGTGATCAGACATTTTAAAAAAATTCTCACGTTCACTCGTATTGTAAATCACAAATTTAAAAATACATTATGTATTTTAGAGATATGTTTCGAAGTAAATTAGTAAATTTAATGATAGTAATTTTGTAAAAGCATTAGTTATTTGCTTTCTTAACGCATAATGAACCTGGTATTTATTTGTCAACGGTATCCCGTGATGCAATGCGTATAGTTTTCTACTGCCATATCTGACTTTAAAATATCAGAAAATACGGAACACTAGCAGTGCAATAATGATAAAATTGGTATTGTTTTTGATTAAAAATATATTAACGTTATATAACCAACAGTTTAAGAATATAAGTTTTTAATCTATACGATTGTATGAATTAATTTTATTTCTTATACTACATTAGATATATCAAAGAAGGCATTAATTATAAACTAGTTAAATGAGACATCTAAGTTGAATTTATTGCTTTTACTTTATTTTTTATTCTTGCCTGTTTGATGTCATAAGATATTTAATTACACCCAGTGAGATCTTTATAATGATACTGATTTTAAGATTTTTCTTGAAAATGAAACGGGTGGGAGAAAGGCCGAGAAGAAAAAGGTCGGAAGATCTGATGAAGGAATAATAGAAGCTGTTGAGCTGGCACCTGACGAGTAAAAAAAGAAGTCAAATATCGTTAACTTGTCAATTATTAAATGGTCATCATTATAATGAAGCTGTTAGGAAGATTCTCACAGTTCCCATGTGTATTTCCCTATGTAACAAACAATCATATTTTCCTTTTACAATATATATATATATATATATATATATATATATATATATATATATATATATATATATATTAAAGAGAAGCGACAAACGTTTCGTGGTTATTTACACATATTATTTGAAGGAATTAATTTTTCCTTAATTTTTTCCGATGTTTAACCATTGGTTTTCTCTGTTATGGTACTACAGAAAATTGGAACAGATATGACCTCTCCCTGATATATATATATGTGTGTGTGTGTCGTTCAAGTCGTTTGAAGATTGCGTGAGCATGAAATTCAGGTTAAGACTAGGGCTATCCTTTCATAGGAATCAACGTTGTCAAGCGATTTCTGCTTTGTCTAGGTAATCTAGACATTGAGCACTTTACTGGGTAGATAGGTGCCTGCCATTAGGGCATTTTTATATTAATTTGTTGCTCTTTTTCGAGATTTTCGGTATTTAGGTCTTTTGATAGTTGTCCGTTTGATTTATTGATTTGTTTTCGGATCTAACGACGGTTCATTCTGCCCAGAGAGACGTAGGTGTCGGAGAGCACATATTTTACTTTAATAAGATTTCCAGAATATTCAGGCCGGTAGACGGAATTAAATGAATATACTGTTTAATAAATTAAAAGAGCGTCTACTCAAATATGAGAATTCGCTAAAAATAATATTTAAAGTCATAATATATATATATATATATATATATATATATATATATATAGGTAGCGCCAGAGATTCGCTAAAAAATGAGCATACATAATAAAAGAATATCTTAATAAAAACAACGTTTTATCGTAAAATTATTATTAAGAGGAAAGATCAAAGGATTTTTTTTAATGATTACATTAAATTTTTATACTTTTTAGAAAGGTCGAAATTTGAGTTAAATCTTTTGTTTTTCTTGCGTCAACGGAGAACTAAAGATTAGTATAAGAAAGTTTAACGTCTTTTTGCGGTGAAAAACATACTGATTTTGAAATTCTTGTAAAAATCAAATAATTGTCGGATTTTAATGACACTTTCAGGACATTCACAAACAAATGAAATTATTTTAGACATTTTTCTTTATCCGAAAATCTTCATAAAAATATTTTTTACATTCGTTAACTCATATGAAATTCGATAAATTCATTTTGTACCGCTTAATTCTTACATTATTTATATGCATAACTCATTTGAGAATTTAAATAATCAATTTCCATTTTAAACAGCATCCCCAATAACTACAAATCTGATGTAAATCGAACATAAAAATGCAGTAAAGCTAAGACATTATTTAATTAAAAGTTTTTAATTGCATTTATAAATCAGATATATTATGGATTCTATAGTTATCGATGAGTAATTAATTTTCACAAGAATTGCTTTTATTTTTCTTAAATTTTAATTAGAATAATTTATAAAGATTTAAATTTCTGTATTAATTTATACCGTCTAGCTGATATTGTTATCAAGTGAAAACTATATTTACTTATCATAAATGGAAATGTTTAGTATAATTCAGCGACCCTCAAGTTTTGAAAATAATTTTGAATTTATATTGTGCGTATAAACGTCCCAGTCTTAGTAAATACGTATGTCCATACACGGCATTATCAGAAAATAAGAGTGATAACTATAGTAAATTTAAAGCCAAAGTAACTGAAATTCAATAAATTATTAGATTTCCTATGTTTTTTAAGATTACTGTGTAGTTAAACATCATATAAAATGTCTCATCCGTTATATTCCTCAAGTACCTTTGACATATGCCCCACCCTCGGAGAAAAAAGTTAGATAAAACTCCGACTTTTGGCTTGTTTTGCATCTCAAATAAAACGAAAGGTTTGATACTTTAATGAGACAAAATTGGACTCTTCCAGTGTATCGAAAAGATAGAGAAATAGAAGATCTAAAATATTTATTTTTCTTCGGTTATTTATTGCACTTCATCTCAACAGAACTCATAATCATGTAATTATCGAAGATTGCCAAAAAAAAAGAAAGATATTCAAAAGTGAATCCTTATGTTTATAATATTCTCTTTGAAAATGGAAACTGTTTTTCAAGAGTTGGCTTACCTACGCCACTTCGAAATGCAAACGTAACTCAGGTGCAAGTACCAATGATGCCTGATATTGATCTGCGAGCCAGTGCTTACAAAGAAAACATAGTGACTGTAAATGTAAACGCTACTTTTATGTTGACGCCTTTATTGGCTTAAGCAAAAACTTCAATTTTCTTTCCGCCGGTTTTAGAGTAATGCAACCTAGAGTTTCTTTCGCAGTCTGGACTGGAATTGCTACCACCTCTGTTCTGAAGGTGCGAAATCGTGCATTGTTATTCAAACCGCCAGTACTTATAATTGAAAATGCCTATTTCTTATGCATCGTTCATCTAGTATTAAATCTATTTCTTTTTTGGTATAAGTTTCATGATTTCAGTGCATCCTTTCAGTGCTATTCATGGATGCCTGAGGAATGTTACCGGTGTTGATATCACATATATAGGCATATATCGAAGCTTGTATTAAAAATCTGTCCTCTGGTTTCTCTGCGAACAATAGATACTTGTTCAAATATGCACGCAATGGAAAACCAGCGAGGATTTGTTGCATTTTTACTTGAGATGAGGAATGGGAAATTTGTAATAGAAAGCTATAATATTCATTTTGAGATTATTAAGTTTTCAAAGTTTAGTAAAATATTCTGTTTGGGATTAGAAGTTACCCAATGCAATACAACATAGTATTAAATAAATAAATAAAAGCAGAAAACCGTTAATAATTAATGAAGAAGGGTTGGAGAAATAGCCATGAGAAGTAGTTTCCTATCTAACTGCTGATTTAATTAAAGAAGCAATTGAAGAAGACAGCTAAATACATTCTTGTTGAACTCATTTGCAATGTAATGCGTGGTGCAATAATTATCTCTCATGGGATATATCCCTTTAGCAAGGATTATGCAATCGGGCAGCACTTTTAGAAAATCAACATTGCAATCAGATTAGATATTAAATAATTCAACACTCTTTTCTTGGATTCTAAAGTCATTTATTTTCTGAAAGCTATCGTTCGCTTTTCTTATGCGTCATCGAATTTCGATGTGACACTTTCCTATTACTATACAACCTAGACACTTTCTTGTTACTATACTACCCAGGCAATTTATTTTCTGCATCTGCTTGATTTTTACGTCCCCACCATGTAGCTCACACTGGGGCTGTTCGTTTGCTGACAACCATACATTGTCTTTTTAATAGTTCTTTCTTATTGCTTTTCTGCACTACCTTGTCTAAGCGTCCTTTATTTTCATTATGATTTTGCCTAGATTATCCGAGTATCCGTATCCGTTATTAAGACTATGTCCGCTAATAATAAATCCCGGTAGGGATTCGAGTTGTAGTATCGTTTCGCTGTATGGCTTAAATAAATATTCATATAACTCCTCTAACCACAAACTGTTTCCATAAGTTTGTGAATGATTCAAATGTCTGTCTGGGATAAATCAAACCATTTTAGTATTTCAAGTAGCTTTTCATGTGATAGTTATTAATTTTAGAGAAAGGCCAGATTCCACTTTTCATCTCAAGGTCTAACTTCCGAGAAAGATTAATTTTTCAGAATACATTATTTTCTCATGAACAGTTGCATATGGCCCTTTCTTATATACTTTACTTGTTGACATAATATATATATAATATAATATATTAAATATATATAATATAATACAATATATTAAATATATGTATATATATATATATATATATATATATATATATATATATATATATATATGTATATATATATATATATATGTATATATATATATATATATGTATATATATATATATATATGTATATATATATATATATATATATATATATATATGTATATATATATATATATATATATGTATGTATATATATATATATATATATATATATATATATATATATATATATATATATATATATATATATAATTTCTTATATACATTACTTGTTGACATAAAGATTAATTTTTTAAGCATATTCGCCCCAAGCAAGGCGGGAGTGCCACTGCCACGCAGGGGGTTACAGAGAGTGAAGTAAGAGAAAAAACTGGAAAGGGGGGGGGTTAAGGGAAATATAAAAGATGAACGGAGATCAAGGCAACAGAAGATGGCGATTGGCGTTGCATTGAAGATTGTAGTTATCAGGGAAGCAAGTAAGAAGAAGGAAGTTCCACTGTCGGGAAATGCGAGAAAAGAAACTGTTGGAGTAGAAGGAACGGTTACATTTAACTATTTCAACAGTAAATGGTGGAACCTAGATGCCAATCTAGTAGCACGCTTAGAATCACGTAATCGAAGCACCAGGGGAAAAGGCTCGTCAGAGCAGTTTCCATAAAAATATTTGAAGAAAATACATAGGGAATCCACATCATGTCTGTGAGAAAGTTATGATACCAAGTCAGGACCGATTAAATTGCAGATCCTTCATTGGATTTTGTTGAGAACCTCGAGATGAACAGTAGGGGCCCAGACCAGATATGGTAAGGGTAATAGATAAGTGCCCTACAACAAATGGTTTTCGAAGATGTCCAATGCTAACGATAATATTAATGTTTCTTTAATGTTCCAGGAAATCCTAATTTCAGTGGGTAATGCTGGCAGAATTTAGTTAATTAATATGATTTTGCAGGTAGCTGTAACATTATCCAAAAAGGAAAGATAATTGATGAATATAACTTAGGAACCTAGGAAAATTTCTCAGTCGTACCTGTTTTCCAAACTTGACCATATAAAAAATCATCTCATATTTTGAAGCGTCCTCTCGATATGAACAGGAACCTTTCATCACCTCACATATAAATGGGTTGCGATTGATATTAGTGTTCGGAAAGTAATTACGTATTTCAATTATAAGAATTATAACTCAGCCATCAAAAGGAGAGCCCAGGTTGAATGGTAGGAAACTGTTTCTAATATCATCTCTTCTATCCGTCAGCGTACTATTAATATGAGTTTAGGAACGGCAGATACTTGCATATTATGAAAAGGTGTTGACAGTTTCTCGTCCATATACATTTCCAATTGACCAAACAACTAAATAATCCTAAGGAACCGGGCAAACCTACCATTCATTTCGGACAATTTTAATATAATATATATATATATATATATATATATATATATATATATATATATATATATATATATATATATATATGATACGAAGTGGAAAGTTTACATTGATTTCTAGGTCAGCTGCGAAGAAAGATGGTTCCCTCTGTCATGATAATGTAATTTCCCTATGGCTTTTCTATAAATACTTTCAGGGTTATTATTCTGATGATCTTTCGTCTATGGTACCTAGACTTTATGAATTTAACCGCAGTACTAGATTGGTGGCAAAGGCCCATCATTTTATAGATGTAACCGTAAGTTCTCTGCATCTTAGTCACTTCATGGCCTTGTCTGAGGTAAAATAATTAAATACACTCACACTTATACATACATATATACAGGTAACGCACAAACGAATAGAGTATGAGTTAGTTACTTTTAGATATTGTAAGAGATTAACATATTCTTTCTAATTTCACTTTAATGTGTAAAAGTCGCTGTTCTTGCTGATAAAACTTATCGTGTCGACCATTATCTTTATTATTAGTTTTATTAGAACATTGATTTTGCGTTGGCGAGAAATAGAAAATCATAGATATTAGGAAGTACAAAATTAAATATAACTCTTTAACATCTTTCATAGCAGTAAAATTATCTAACGATGTCAAAGATGAAAAGACATGATAGAGAAAACACAATTACAATAATGGAGAATTATGAGGGCATCTAAAACTGTGTAAAGTTGTGTAGGTGAACAATAAGTGATAGAGAAAAAGAAAGAAGTATAGACGTTGTATATCGGAACTCACCCTACTTCCGTTGATAATGATATAACTATTTTATTGCTATAATTACGCACTACAAATGGCGGACATAAAAGAAAATAAAATCGTATGTTTGCTATATAAATCAATGCTGAATTGGTTAAGCATCTCAGTACTAGACTGGTGACGAGGTTTCATCAATTTACAGTTGAGATGGCTATATGTAACCGTACATTCTATGTTAACAGTTTCTTTTCTCGCACTTCTCGCATGTGAAACTCCTTTCCGACTCCATGCTTTCCAGCCAATTTTAAATTTTTAAATGCCATGTCAGTCGCTATCTACTGTCCACCTGATTTCTCTTGTTTTGTTTTCGCTCCTTGGCGATGTTTATCTTTCTAGTTCTTCAACATCCAGTAACCCTTTGTGTCACAGTGGATTTACTGCCTTGCATCGGAGTGAACTCCATTAAAAATAATTTCAACGAATATCAAATAATTAAAGGGTCTTAAATGTATTTTTAATATATTTCTCTCCCCTTCGTGTAAATATTGAGGGCTCCTTAAATAGAATCCAATGATAATTTTGGATTTTATTTTGTTGTTATGAAGGGAATAGAAATGTATTAAGTCATTTTTATTGGTTGATTTTCAGTGGATACTAAGCTTTAGGCTGTTGTCAATTCGGTGTAACATAATGTCTAAGAAAGTAAAGTATTCAATACCCGAACTATTTCATATTCACTGCGAAACAAAAGGCTCATAAAATATTCCAAAATAGAAGAACTGTTCTTCCCGACAAAACCAACGAATGAAAAAATATATTATACTTCCCACTAACTCTATCGCGACTACGACCGAAAATAATTTATCTAAACTGAACATAAAATTTGTCACAACTACATCTAAAATAATCAAAGTCTTAATCAATACAAAACGAAACAATAAGCCAAAACTTTAAGGAGAAATTTATTCTATCAAGTGAAGTAATTGGCAGAATAAATATATTGGAGTAACCTCAAGAAATGTAAGCAAAAGACTATATGAACACAAAAGGGACATTTTAAAATACAACACATAAAACGCATTGGTTATCCACCGTAATGAAACTGACCACAATCTTGACATAGGTAATGCTATATTGTGCTATTTTGATATATATATATATATATATATATATATATATATATATATATATATATATATATATATATATATATATATATATATATATATATATATATATATATATATATATATATATTTGTCATCCACAGACAGACTGTTTCGCAGCTCATCAGTGTGGCTAGACGTCCGGTTGCTTCTAGCTAGGATCGAAACCCGACTGAATTAGCGTCAGTCAGAACTTCTACCACTAAGCCGTCGGCGCACGGCAGGGATGATGGTGAATTTTAGCGTGTTTATTTTTAGATTTAGATAAACACACAGTGACTTACAGTGACTCAATTCTGCCGAGGAGTCATGCTATATTAGCTTTAATATTCACTGTTTACAAACGCACACTTCACACCCACAGAGCTCAACCGAAATTAATTTTTCAGGAGCCAATATATATATATATATATATATATATATATATATATATATATATGTATATATATTATTTTGATATATATATATATAGTGAACATTGAAGTCAACACTCAGAGGCGACAGGCTGTTTCATGCTCGACACAATCGTCATGTCGTGAGTATTGTTTTACTCGACTACTAATATTATATATATATATTGTTATGGTGTTGAAACCATAGAAAAATAACACAGACTCGGATATAAAGTTAAACGGTATATTATTCACGGAAACGTAATACAAAGTATGTGGACTGGAGAGTACTTCTCTCACTGGTGTCCTGACTCACTCATTCATACACTCACTCGGTGATACACTCTTGCTGACTCACACCTGGTTTCCGATATTTACCCCCCCACATGGGTCGTATATGGCACAATGCCGGTTTAATGTGGGCTCTCCGATCCCGTAGGCTCGGCCAAAAATGTGCCCATTAGAACCCGTATAAATGGGTTCAGGGACTGTCTACCTCACCGGACGAAACTTTGTCCTGCGGCAAAGCCTCGTCCGAGTTCCTCTCTGCCAAAGCAGAGAGTTAGACAGGAGTCACACCTGGTGACTTCCGATATTTAACACCCCCCCCACATTGGTTGTATATGGCACAAGGCTGGTTTAATGTGGGCTCTCCGATCCCGTAGGCTCGGCCAAAAATATGCCCATTAGAACCCGTATAAACTGGTTCAGGGACTGTCTACCTCCCCGGACGAAACTTTGCCCTGCGGCAAAGCCTCGTCCGAGTTCCTCTCTGCCAAAGCAGAGAGTTCGACAGGAGTCACACCTGGTGACTTCCTCTTTACTAGAAATTGGTAGCCACATTATATAAGTGTGGAAGAGTACATTTGTAGGTATGTCAGGTTCCCACAATACCCCCCTTTCAAGCCTTTTACTTGGTAAAAAGGGTTAATACCTTTTCTTTGGGTTAATTGTTAAAGGTTCGGTGAATTTTCTTTTTCTTAATATTTCTCAGCTCTGGTTGGTAATACTAAAAAAAACTTTTTTTTTTCTGATACAGTCTGAGTATTTCAATTTTTCTCTAAAAGGAGAAAAAATATTGCATAAACAACCACGCTGCCAAACAGATACATTTTTCTTTTTTTTTCTGTGTGGTCAAGAGAAGCGAAGAACAATTATAGCAATGAGGGGAAAAAATCTTACTTACAATTTTTCGCTAGTAAGTATTTTCAAATTGTTGGCTTACTTTAGATTGAGTAAATATTTCTTTTACACTTTTCTAAATATATCCGACGTCCGCATCAAAGCCTTTTTTCGTATTTACGTTGTCTGTTATTCGGTTGGAGTGTCCATTTTTTCCAGTTGAGTATTAACATATAACTGTTGCATATGTAAATTTCTTTCGTGAAAGATTTCTCTTTGTTCGCCAGACTTGATATTAACACACTGGGATCTTTAGACGTCTTTAGAGTTATGGGGTGACCTTTTTTTCTCTTCAGGTAGAAGTTTCTCTTTGGTTCTTCAGTTCTTATGGTCGGCAAGGGATACTTTTGTTCTTTCCTTTGAGTTTTTCGGAATATCTCGTCACAAGTTGTTATGGTCGGCAAGAGAGAATTCTGGTCTTCCTTTTCGTGAGGTCGTTTCGAATCTCGTCGCCAGTTGTTATGGTGTTGAAACCATAGAAAAATAACACAGACTCGGATATAAAGTTAAACGGTATATTATTCACGGAAACGTAGTACAAAGTATGTGGACTGGGGAGTACTTGTCTCAGTGGTGTCCTGACTCACTCATTCATACACTCACTCGGTGATACACTCTTGGTGACTCACACCTGGTAACTTCCGATATTTAACACCCCCCACATGGGTCGTATATGGCATAAGGCCGGTTTAATGTGGGCTCTCCGATCCCGTAGGCTCAGCCCAAAATATGCCCATTAGAACCTGTATAAACTGGTTCAGGGACTGTCTACCTCCCCGGACGAAACTTTGCCCATATATATATATATATATATATATATATATATATATAAACACTCCACGAGAAAAAAAACAACACTCGCGGCCTGACGATTGTGTCTAGCATGAAACAGCCTGTCGCCTTTGAGTGTTGACATTAATGTCCACTTTTATGTTTACATACGCTCTATTCCTGATATTGGGCACTTTATCCCATTAATATAGCACAACGTAAAACTATATTTCTTCATATATATATATATATATATATATATATATGTATATATATATATATATATATATATATATATATATATATATATATATATATATATAGTTGGATTGATGTGAGTTTGAGACCCTGGGTTTCACGCTATTTGCGATCGTAAGACAAACTGATTAATTTTTAAAATTGGGATTTATATATCGTCTTTTTATGGAGGTGGGAGGAAAAATTATAGTCGAAACGCCACTCAGTACAAGGAAATGCCCACCAAAATGTAAAGAAATGCTAAAATTCGAGGAAGACATGACAAATATAGTCAGAAACTTGAAGTTCAAAAAACACCAGGACAATTTCCAGAAGAAAATTATAGTTGACAAGAAAAAAATAATGAACTCCAATAAGGTATACATAGTGGCTGACCAGACTACGAACATATACACAATGGAACTCGCAGCCTAAAATAACCTCATAACTAACAACATCACACAATTATACAAGAGGACAACCGCGAACACAAAAAAACATGATAAACCAAGAAGCTAAAGATATAGCCGTCAAATTAAAAATACATGAAAGAATATACCGCACAGCCGAACAACAAGCTTTCATGACAGCAAAAGACCACAAAACAAACTTCGTGAAAAAACCGACATTCCGCCTAATCAACCCTGTGAAAATCGAAATAGGAAAAATCAGCAAAAACATATTAGAATCTATCAACACCAAACTCAGGGGAAAATACCAAAGCTGTATAGACTGGTTCACAGCAATGAAAAACAAAAACAAAGCTACTTCATCCAATTTGACATAGTGGATTTCTACCTACCCATCACAGAAAACATACTGAATGACACTATAAAATTAGCACAACAACATGTAAAAATTAAGGCCGGAGATATTAAAATAATCAAGCATGGCAGAGGAGATATTAATTAATAGCCATATTTAACTGAAATATTGTATTATTTACATGTGTTGTAATTTTGAAGAAGTATATGGATATTAAATAATGAATGTTTCGAAAAGAAAACAAAATGTGTTGATATTTTTTTGCAGTTAATAGAAATTTTTCCAGTCATAGATATTGTACTCCAAATCTAGGAACCATCATTAATTCGCCAAAAAAAACCCCAGGTAGCATGATTAAAAAAGGCCCAAACGTAATAAAAACGAACCTTTATCGTTAAAATGTTTGTGTTATTATTAAGAGGAAAGACCAAAGTATTTTTATTATTTTATTAAAATTTCCATCATTTGTAGCACGTTCGAAAATTTGGTTAAAAATCTTGTTTTTATTTTTGTCAGCGGTCTACATAATATTTACCATAGCGCCTTTTCCAGGTGAAAAACACATTGATTTGGAAAAGCTTGCAATAATCATATAATTGTCAGATTTTAATGAAACTTAGAGGATTTACTCACAAATGAATGAAATTATTTTAGACAGGAATTTAGAAATTCATGGAAAAATATTTTTTTACCACCACCCTTAGTTATCTTATAAAACTCGAGAAATTCGACGGCATGACTTTTAGTGATTATATTAGTTAAAAACAGAAGACTGAAGAATATAAACTGTTTTTTGTAAAATCGAAACACAATTATTCAAAATTTAGCTCTGAATTGTAACATACAAACCCCCTTAAAACTAAAACATTATTTAAGTAGAAAAGCTTTTAATGGTTTTTATGAATAATATATGTAAGGAAGACTATTGTCTGAAGCTAAAATATTTCCGATGAAAAAGAAATTTTTACAAGAATTGTTTTCTTTTTTCTCCTCAATTTTAAATAAAAAATGTGATAAATTTGTTAAATATTTAAATTTTTTGTTTCAATCCCTGCCTTTTAGGGAATGCCTTTATTAAGTAGATCTATCTTTACATACTAAAAGCTTATTACAATCTGCGGTCCTCATGTATCTTAAAAAGAATTTTACACTGTTTTATAAAAATGTTTTTCCAAATATATGGATGGACGTGCTTGACATAATGTCAAGTGTTTTAAGAGTTGTTTTCCCTGGCGAGAAGAACCTGACATCAGAAAATGTTGCGTTTTCATTCTTTTAGCACGTGTTGAATTCTATGACTGATTTTATTTGTTTGACCATCAACGTCGCATTTTCAAAATTAAAATTTTTTTTACGTCCTATTTCATTAAATATTTTAATTAATTTAAAAAAAATATAATTAATTTATTGTTTTTCAGTGAAAGATGTACTGCAATTATTAATTATTTTCTTTTTTAGATTCAATTTTAGGAGCGGAAACAGTGACTCAGGCTTTGGACATATCTTAGAATATTGTCAAAAAAAAAAGCGACCGAATTTTCACGAAAGTCTATCAATTGAATAGCAGTTTATTTTTATTTTTACACTTCTATTTTTAGTGGACTGTTATTGCATAAAATAAAAATGCAAATGATTATATAATTAATAAAAAATTCACATTTTCATAACTGTCAGATTATAAAAATTAATATTAAAAATAAGGAAAATTAAAAATTAACACATCAAAAAATAACATTTCAAAATGAGAGATGTACTTATAATTATTAGGTACCTATCTTATGAAATTGTTTGGTATTATTTTTATTTATTATTAATTTTGATATTATCTCAGGTATGAATTTTTTGTCCTTCCGTCCGATAAATTCCCTAACACCTCAAAACAAGTCAACACGGTTAAAATTAAAATGTGCTTCTCTTATTTTCAACTAATTTTTTCTGCTAAAAATGTAATTAATGTTTACTTCCAGTTATATTAAGTAAGCTTTAAATTTTCTAATTTTCCTCAAATAAGTTTTGAAAAAGGTATAATTGATTTTTACAAGGTTTTTAAACGGAGAATTTAACTTTTGTTTACAAATTTCTCACAAATGGCGGCAATCATCGATTTTATGACAATTTCGTTGACTAAAAAAAACAAGATTTTTAACTAAAATTTCGGACGTGCTAAGAAGGCTTAAAAAAGGTAAAAAAATAATAAAAAATATTTTGGTCTTTCCTTTTAATAATGATATAAACATTTAGACGATAACAAATTGTTTTCATCACTTTTGTGTTTTTTTTCATCACTGTATGCTCTTTTTTGGCGAATTAGTGGTGGTTTCTATCCAAATCCCATGACATTTTTTTAGGTCTTATCGTTGAACTTAACGGTAGTAGCTTTAATAGGAATATTCGTCTTCTGTTCTCACTTACCTTAAGAATTAGACGTTGTGGTTTTTGGAAGCGAAAGAAAAACATTCATTACATTAACGACGTAAAGAAATATGTCTGTATTGCAACTCAAGAGGTAGATGAATTTGAGTTTTTCAGACAAATTATTTTCTAACCTTAGAATTGCAGACAATTTTTCTCTTTTTTTTTATTAAAATTCTTAAAAAGTTAATTTCTGAAATTAAAGACTTCTCACCGAATTTCTAACATAAGGATTTATCGTTTTGTTACCTGTATATATTAGTACGCTTGTACCTATGTCTTAGTATCACAGATACAGGGAAACAAAGAGAGGGGGACATAATGAGAAATGAGAAGGACGGCCGTAGAGAGGGAAAAAGAGAGGGAGAGACAGACACGGATTGGAGTGGGGATCTTAGATAAAAGCTGTTGTTATTAATAGCGTATGTGGTACGTGGGGTAAATCATGTTTCGTATTCTAACGATCTGTTGAGGAAAAATTCGACCATGGAATGCAAGTGACCTTTTGAAAATAAATTCTTTCTTCTTTTTTTTTCTTTTTTTTTTTTTCAATTTAAATCTTATTTCTTGAATTTGTTGTCATTTCATACATGTTTATTTCCTTACGGTATAATTTGTCCTTTCCGTAAAATTCTGCTTTCATCACAAGGTTGGAATAATTTTTAATTTACCTTGTGCTTTTTCTATTTTATAGTAAATAAACTATTTTTAAATAAATTTTTAATAATTCTTAAATTGTACTCATATATGCACAATCTATAGCTGTACTTAATTTTTTGGGTAACATGGCCATAAGATTTGAGAAGTTGACTCAAGGCTTCTTCTTTATGTGCCGTGTCCCCTCAGTATGTAGTCGATCATGGCTCTCCACAACTTCCTGTCCTTTGTATCTATTAATAAATTTTGTATTTCTGTTATTTCCCTTAAACCCTGTTCCGCCATCCAATTACTCAAGCTCACTAAGTATGTTATGCGTTCTTTTCCTCTGTCTGTCTTGCCTTCAATCTGTCCTGTGAGAATCAGATTTTCCAAGCCTTTTTCCTCATTATGTGACCTAGAAACCTCAACTCTCTCTTCCTGGTGTTAAATATGTTTCCTTTTTCTGTAAAACTTCGTCGTTGCTGACATGTTCGGTCCATGGTGTACTCAGCATCCTTCTATTGCTTCAAGTCTCTTCTTCATCTTTGAGGAGATTGTCGCGCACTCACTACCATAGAGGAGGACAGCTATCACGTAACAATTTAGTACTTTCCCCCTTGAAGTTTTTCTTAGTACTCGGCTTAGCTTTTGAAATGCATATCCCAATGCGCCTTCGGATTTCAGTGTCACACTTTCTGTCATCTGTTAAAACACTTCCCAGATATTTAAATTTCTGCATTTGTTTGATCCTTGTATCTCTGATTTGCAATTCGTACTTTATGCTAACAACCATTCAGTGTTCTTGTAGTTAATGTTTACTCCTTTCTTCTCGCTTGCTTTCACTACGTTCTGTAGGAGCTTTTGCACTTTCTTTTTGTGTCTGCTATCAACACTGTTTCATCTGCATATCTTATGTTTTTAAGAAGGTGGCCGCCATTAATGAATCCTGGTAGGACTTCTAATTCCCTCAGAATCGCCTAGATGAATAAGTCCGGTGAGAAAACACATCCTTGTTTTACACTCCTTTCTATTTTTATATATCTGCTGAACCAATTTTCTCTCCGTATACAGGCGGTTTGCTCCTAATATATGTTCTTGATTATTCTAATATTCTTACCAAATATCAAGGTTGCTGAGCAGTTCCAATAGATCTTTGTGGCGTACTTGATCGGACGCCTTTGCGTAATCTATAAACCACAGGTACATGTACTTCAGCAGTTTTTTGCGTTTCCGATTAGGCAGTAGTATAAAAATAGATATACTTAGGTCTTCTGGTATATCACCACTGTTGTAGATTTCTGTAATTTTGTCTATACCGAATTTGTCTAAGGCTAAAACTTGCCTGCCCTGAATGTAAGCCGTGTGTTCTTTGATAAAATATGAAGTGTTAATTTATCTATATTCTATATTTATTTATCCCTTTATTTGTCTTCTCTTTGTTTTCCTTCTTTCCTTTCCCTGTTTTTTCTCTTCTCTCCAGTAGATCCACTTTCATTGCTCAATTTCGCCTATAATCTATGATAATGAATCGTATCACATAAATATCTGTATTATTATCTGAGGATAATTCCTGCGTTCACATGTAGCGCTTCATTCAATGGAATTTTGTTAAGTATAAAAGGTCGTGCCTGAATCTGTCGTCTTTAAGTGAAAAATCAACTCATCATTTTTGTAAAATGTAAAAAAAATATCGTCTTGAATCAATTCCTTCTTTGCCAAGTTAACGGCCGTCCCCTTATCCCCGTGTGGTAGATGGGGGTTTCATTTTCATATACATATATATATATATATATATATAAATATATATATATATATATATATATATATATATATATATATATATCCGTTTATAACAGTGACTGAATTTTATATCAGTTTATGGCCTTTAAGAAGTCTATAAATTCATGTTGTATTTATAATAAGAGAGGCATAATGTACGCAGTGATGTGTATGTCATACTTGAAGTTGAAAATTGCTTTGTGTGGAGACGGATTGATTGATTTGTTTTTTACCTTTTGCAAGTTATTTAAGACCAAAAAATACTTTTAGATTCTAAGAATTTGTTTAATTATTCAAACAAATTTTACTAATTAATCCCTAGTTGGGGAGAGGAGAAAAGTTAGATTCTTATCATTCTCAATGGTATTTGCTCTTAAGTAAATGTAACGAACCTGACTGCATTTGGAACTCAGCTCTCCAACTTCCAATTCCGATTCGTTATATCCACCACATCAGCTGCACAGCCAAACTTCCAGTTCCTTGTATTCCCATGCATACCATCTAGGTATTGACCGGGCTCGATATTGCTTAACTTTGGTGATTGTACGAGAACTGATGTTTCTGTGGAAATGAAAGACAAAACATTCACATATATAATGTGAAACGCAGATTCTATAGTTTGATAGCTACCTTTATTATAGAATACGTACGAGACAACGGTCTGCTTGATGTAAATGCTACTTTGTCGGAATATTGATTAAATCAGAGTTCGGAAGACTCATCACCAAGCTGATGTGAAAATAATTAAGTGTAAGAGTACATAAAAAGGATTTAGGCAATTTTCAAGAGACGCAAATCTCTGACCTCAAAGAATGTCATTTCGTCTCACACAGGATGTGAAAATTTTCTATGCGTCTTTTCCTCATGTGCACTGAATCAATTATGGAAGCGGGAGAAGCCACAATAACTGTTGAACTACTTTTCTGCGTTAAGACCTGACACCTAGTTAAATTTAAATAAAGTGGATAAAATCTTTTTCACCGCCATTTTAAACCTTCCAAAGCTTCCTTCCTACTCGAGGCTTCAAATTCTGATAATGCTGATACCATTGTAAAAGACGGAATTGTAAACATGGCCTCATGAGCTGATATCTATAAATGAATGAAAAATGCCTGAAGACATTTGTATTATATAGCACGTAGGTGGCACACAGTAATTGTAGACATGTTTCATATAATTCTTTAGGGACATTTTGATCACAATTATTTAAATATGTACGTCTTTTCTCACAACTATGCATAGCTTTCGGGATGGGACAACTCAACATCGCCAACTCAACACCGCCGACTAAGCGCAGGGACAACTCAGGACTGAGACAACTCAGGACCGAGACAACTCAGCACCAGAAAAAACATAATTTATTTTATAACCGAATAGAAGTAATTTATTAAGGATTAAAACCTTAATTAGTGAATATTTTTTTCAAATAAGGCATTTGAAGAGGCATTAGGTAAAATATGAACCAGTTTTTGATTTTAATTATTTTTAATAAAGTAAATCATAATGAAATTTATTTTTTAATAAATTAAATCGAAATTCTTATTTCTTATGCCTTCTTTTGGCTTTAAATTTACTATAGTCATCACACATATAGCCTGACAATATCGTGTATAGTCCCCCCGTACTTACAAAAATCGGCACGTTTATAAACGTATAAAAATATTCAAAATTCTTTTTAAAATATTGGTGTTTAATAATTTATACCATGCTTTTCCATTTAAGATCAGTACAGATAGTTTTCACTTACTAATAATATAATCTAAATGGCTGAAATTAATACAGAATTTTGAAAGATTTAAAAGTAATAATTTTTTTCTAATTTCAATTAAAAATGAAAAGAATTCTTTTAAAAATTCATTATTCATTGAAAAACTGTCTTTTCTTAAGACAAGAGTATCCTCCTTAACATAACTTAACGCAGTTAAGAGCTTTTCTATATTGGTTCGACACTTCGCTGACTTCTCTTCCGAGTAAGACTCCACCATAAAGGAGAAAATGACTAAGAACAGTGTGTACGCCATCCCGTGCAGCTGTGGAAGAAATATAAAGTAGAAACAGCCCGCCCCATTAAGGTAAGACTGCAAGTATATTGTAAATCCGTAACACGAGGGGAAATAGAAAAATCAGGCGTAGCTGACCACATATGGAGGGAAAAGTGGGATGAAGTTGAAATAATAGACAGGCAATATCAATGGAAAATGCGAAATTTATTCCGAACAGTATAATTTTTTTCAGCGGAAAGAGCAAATCAAATTTAGCCCTACTTCAATTCGGCGTAATTCAAAGAAAGTGGCACCCTTAACTCGTCGACTGAAGGGTTAGGGCGAGTCGTGTAACTGGGGTAGTGTTGATATCAGTCATCAGTACTGATCATAAACTTACAATAAATTAAACTAAAAAATCACAGACAGATAGATGCATAAACACACTAGCACATAGACATACAGGGATTGGACAAAATAATTGAAACACTTGTTAAATTCAAAGACAATTTATTTAATATGGAGTTGGTCCCCCTTTAGCCTCACATACAGCCTTAATACGTCTAGGAATGGAATCATACAGCTTCCTGACTTCATTCAGAGGAATTTTAAGCCATTCTTCCATTAACACCTGCTCCAGCTCTTTAAGACACGACGGTGGAGGATAGTGGCTCCTAACTTGTCGCTTCAAAATGCACCACAAATGTTCAATAATATTGATATCTAGAGGTTGGGGAGGCCACTCCATGTGTTCTAGCTCACTTTCATGCACTTCATACCAATTCTTAACCACTCGAGCGGTATGTACTGGAGCATTATCGTCTTGGAAGATGCAGTCACCATCAGGGAATAAAGTCTTGGCCATTGGATGAACATGATCTCCCAAAATGTTCAGGTAATCTTTGCTGTTGATTCTACCATGTAGGACAACTATTGGACTGAGGCATTTCCATGATATGGCGGCCCAAACTATCACTGATCCACCTCCATGCTTCACTGTTGGAAGAAGGCAATCAGGGTTGTAAGCTACTTTGGGCTGCCTCCATACATAAATTCGCCCTGAAGTTGAGAAAAGAGAAAAACTGGAGTTGTTTGAGAATATGACTTTCTTCCAGTGGTTTGCAGATGAGGGATTGTGATCTCTGCACCACTTCAACCTCTTCTGAATGTTGCGAGTGGAGAGAAGAGATTTTCTCACGACGGCTCTTCCATGATATGCAGCCTTATCGAGCTCACGACGAACAGTTTTTAGTAGAAACTGGACTATTCAGATGATTATTCAACTCATCAGTCACTTTGGCAGCATTTGTCCGATGATTTTTGCCACATTGCGTTTCAATGCACGTCAGTCCCTGTCAGTAAATTTGCAAGTCCGACCCGAATTGCTACGGTCGCTAGAGGTTTTGCCCTGTTTCTCGAATTGCATCATAGTTCTTGATATGGTGGCTCTTGAAAAACCAAACAGTTCAGCAACCTTAGTGATCGAGGCTCCTGCCATGCGAGCTTCAACAATTTTCCCTTTTTCGAACTCGGAGAAGTCACGTATTTAGCTTAAATTTTTTACTAAATTCTAAAAATAAATAAGACAAAGACAGTAAATTAGATAAATAAGCATATTTACAATATATATAACCTGAAATTACGAAGTTTTATTTAAAGTTCTTAATATAATAGGTCTTTGAAATATAGTAGTGGAATTTGCAACAGCTCCAATTATTTTGTCCAACCCCTGTATATACAAACACACACTCTTCCTATCAGTGACTTGATAACCAGGCACTAAAACAATAAAAATGAAAAGGGACAACAAACAGACAAACATATCAAAGACTTTGTCCTCACTCTTTTTTCCTAAATGCCTGGAAAAATTTTTAAATGTTTATTTTTTTAGAATTATTACAGTTAATTTTAAAATACCAAAAAGTGATTCTTTTAATTTCATGCACAGAGATGTTTAAAAAATACATTTTTTAGTTAGAGTAAAAGAATCATTTTAGTATCTAAGTTATTCCAATAATATATTTTGTTAAAGATTGTAATGAGTCCGACAAACATTGATGACCTAGAGTCGGCATATATATATATATATATATATATATATATATATATATATATATATATATATATATATATATATATGTATATAAAACATTTCACAATTTAACAAAATGTTCATTTCCGCCCAAACTATTAAACACGTAGCTTGTTGCATTTGATAAATGCCATTTTTGCATACAGTTGTTTTGTAAATCTAGATGTTTAAAAAAGAAAACATTTACTAATAAATTAATCCTAGAATCAGAGGCATTCGTATAAAACTGACAAAATATGATTCAGCAAGTGGGTTAAATGTTAAATGTCTTCTTTTGACCTTTATACGCATGCGCAGTAGTTCTGCTAAATTTCCCAATTCACTGCTTGGAGATTTTATGACGCCGAGAAATCAACTTTCATTCAATCTGATTTATGATTCGTCTGAACAGAAGAAGAGGAATGCGGAAGTGTTTGTGTATCTTTCGATTCTTGTTTGAAAACTTCGATGCAAAAGCTAATACATTCAAATACAGATCAGTTAATTAGTAACTTTCAAACAAAAAATTATTTGTGAGTAAATAAAGTTGTTGCTACGCACCTGTATCAATTTCTAACATTTTGTGATTGTGGAAAGTTTTTACATAAAGTAGTTCTAGGCACCTAGCAAATAAAACTTGTAATAGTAAAATTAGGTCAGTTCGGCACCTCTCTCGTACGTTTTATTTCAGATGTATGTCTTTGGACTTAATATAAGACATATTAGATATGGCAAGGATTTATACAGTGAGTTTCGCATCGTGGCACCTTTTCTATATATAAAGTTGGAGAAAAATATATGTTTTTGAGTTGCATTAGTGCGATCATTTTACCCATCATTCCCAATATTTTATGCATATAGCTATGTATAATTGTTGGGATCCATCTACCCAGGGTTTTGTCTCTATCAAGTAATTAAATGTTCGTAAGACGATGTGAAATGTGTGGACCGTCAGCCTAATGTTTCTGTGTCGGCGCTTGTTGGCTGTCACCTCTTCATTATGTGCGTGTGTGTGGGCGTATGTGTACGCACGTGTAGATCAAACTGGCCTCCGAAATTGTTTTGAACCTGGAGAAACAGTATGCTTCTATTTTTATATCTATAATGGTGATTCAAAATCTAATTTCACATAGAAGTGTGAACTTTTTAAATACAAGGTTTTATTAATAATTAATTTCACACTGGCTCATAAAAATCTTTTTCTCGAATTTTCGGGAGTGGTGAAAAGAATTATTATTATTTTCTAAATGGCCCCAAATTAACACGTGGCAGTTCTACAACTACGCCTGTATTTTGGCAGTATTTTTCCTAGTAATGATTGTTTATCAAACAAACCATGTGATTTTATTTGCTGAAAAATATATATATAATTAAATTCCTATATAATTTTAAAGCTCTCTGTTTTGTCATTAGAGTGTTGATCAAAATGTTCCATTGTTATTTATTTTTATTAGAAACAAAAACTAATAACCCTACACGCAAGCCTCTAGTGGCCCGCTAGCGGGATGCCGATGGCAATGTCAGCGGCTCTCTGATGGCAGTCACCGGCAGGCCACCAGTGGGCTACTATCGCTCTGCCAGTGGTAACATTGCCGAGACGAACAGCGGGTCACCAGCGTAAACGCTAGTGGCATGCCACCCAGTGACAAATTGATGGTATTCGTGTAAGGAAGCCTCAATTTGATGTTTA